>CM042748.1:40524138-40536715 GCA_022496165.2 Catalaphyllia jardinei | reverse complement strand
TACTACAGCTACTACAGCTACTACAGCTACTACAGCTACTACAGGTATTACAGCCTCTACACGTACTACACGTACTACAACTACCATAGCTACTGCAGCTATTACACGTACTATGAAAGTGAAGTATGATCCTCGCAGTAAATTTTCCAATTTAAGCAATTGGAAAGAAGCCTGAAAAAAAATCAGGGCTTCAACGGGATTCGAACCCATGACCTCCGCGATACCGGTGGGATGCTCTACCAACTGAGCTATGAAGCCACACATTGGGAGCAAGGTCAAATCAAGGCCTGATTTTTTTTTTCAGGCTTCTTTCCAATTGCTTAAATTGGAAAATTTACTGCGAGGATCATACTTCACTTGCATCTATAACCGCAGTTCAAATAGATATTTCATGTTATTTTGTTATGAGAATAATGGGCCACCATACGTCAGCCCTGCTTTGTTCTCTGATGAAGCACGCTAAAATAAGCAAATCACAATCCTTGTTAGAATTGTTCAAAATAATATGATTGGCTAACGAGATGACAACTGTCAATAACAAATTTTCAAATACCCTGACCTCATCCAGTCTTTGAACAAACGCATAAAGAGTAAATCAGTAGCTGGGTAAATACAAATCTACAGACTTCTACCCAAATTGTTGACGCTTTTATTCAGAACATTTACAAAACTCTTCATTTGTTGTGAAAAGTAGATCATAATAACCCCAGGAGGAGGGGACTGTAATGTAATGGGGGTGCTAGCTCAAAAATCTTCAGAAAATCACCTAGTAGTGCAAGAACCTGGAGAAAGTTTTTAGGATTGGCACAAAGGCATGTAATCGATAAAGGCATCAATGTAAACACAGACGAGTGAATAATGCCACTGATTGACTTAGCCACGTTATCAAGGAATCTTGGCTTAACACTTGCACATGATAGGTGGTAAATGAAATGGAGAGGAAACAAGAGCTAGCATCCCCTTAAAAAGAGTGTGTTTTGTAATTTTTCAATAAATTTAGATTATTTTTCATTTTTTCATTATGATTGGCCATTTGTATGTATAAACAATTCGCCGTGTTAAAAAGATACATAACCTTGTAAATAAAAAGCGATTAATAAATAAAACTGAAACTACAGGCGGGTGGTGGTGTGTTTAGAAAAATAACTTCCAGTGGAACCTCGGTATAATTATATAATATGCTCGTTAACTAGGTTTCGTCTTTACGATATATTTTGCTATTACTGGGACAGAGAATATCATTTGTTGTGCCGAGGACTTAACTATGTAGACGTTTCAGTGTTAAATTGACGTCGCATTGTATCAGCTTATGTAAATTTATTTTCGTCAACAAACTGTATCGGTGCTAATCAGTACAATTTGCGTCACAAAAATATGTCGATCTTAGTAATTTTCAATGTGCACTTGTTGTTACGAATAGACAACCTTTATAATTAGGTAATTCATCTCTCATTGTACAGAACAACTGCTTTTGCAGAACAAGAGAGAACTTGAGTAGCAATCTTTTAATGCGTGCTTTCTCGAGGGCCAAAACAATCGTGTCATAAAATGATTATCATCCAAGTTAATCAAAGTTAAACAGAACTTTGTATTAACAATCTATCCAAATCCAAAAATATACCCAACATAGCTAATCATTGCAAAGCCAGTCATTATGGCATATTCAAGGTTTTCGTAATAGCGTTTTCATACTTTAGTTATTATGGCTTGAAAAAATATATTTCAAGTAGAATAAGTCCGGCGAAAATGGCTCATTGTTTTATCGTCACCTGTGACGTCATTTACGCCCGGCTGACTGTTGTGACAAACATCACCCACATATGTCACATCCACGTGTTTTCCCTTTTCTTTCACGATGACAAACCTCACTTTCACGTTACACTCTGGTCGCTTGCATTCCGCTCCTCCTCTGAAGAACACCGCTGAGTGGATTTTCCGCGAGTTTTCTGATCTCACGTGATTATTCTTGAAGCGCAAACTGCACCATGGGTTGCTTTCTTTAACTTTGCTGAGGAAGATTCGAGTCCAGTCCCCACTCAACAATCGGCCGCCACTTGGGAACGTCTTGATCGGAATTCTCTCCCAGTCCTCTTTAGTCAACTTAAATCTCGCGGTTGTTCCATCGATGTTCTGTCGAAAGTACTTTTCTTTTCCGTTTTCGCCATCATCGTCAGATGAGTCTGAATCCATCGAGTACTCCTGGAATATCATATTAATAATAATGAGTCTGGAGACTGGAGTAACCGAAGGTTTTCTAGTCAGCCTTCAGTTATTTATGTTTCTAGAAAACTGTCAAAAAATGAGAAATGTGAATAAAATTGGAGAAAAGTGGCATATGATAAGCTCTTATTGCTGGTTATCAGTGTCAAGCCATTCAAAATAGATCAAAAAAGCAATCATAGTCGTTCAGCAATAGATAAATTCGAAAATCTGGGAAAAGATAGAATTTAAATATTCAGGCCACAGCAGTTTCTCATAAGCAAGATATGCCGATACATTTTTTGCCTAACTTTTTGAGATTTGGAAGGAGACGCCATGCTTGTGCCCATCCAAATGGACACCAACATGGCGGCCAGAAACCAACAGAAACATCTGTCACTAAATTTTGTTACAAAACGCGTGAATTTATCCCTCGGGGAGCTCAAACACATTAAAATAATACTTTTTCCAATACATGAACTGTTCAGATAGCCAAATTCCCCGAGATAAGTCACTTTTTTAACCAACATGAAAGCACTCTCGCCCGTCATGTAAATTCCGCCTCATGCAAAAGCTTAGAAATTCAAGCTCAGTCTATCACAAAGCCAAGAGGCCATTTGGAGCGAAAATTGCATGAAAACAGAATAGTAGTTTTCAGCTGCTCTTATATATCATGAAAGTATAATTTCAGGAGGATCAATAGCTTTGTAGTTTAAATTTTAGTGACGTCATGTAAAAAACACTAATGGATCATATAAAAATAAATTCTATACCTTAATGTGCAAAACAAACTTTTGTGGTTCTAATTTCAAACTTTTGGGTAATTCTTTCCTGATTGATCCGGACCAGGGAGAGGGGAAGGAGCGATGATTCCCAAGCTACTAGTGAATGATGATATTTGCCCTAATTCCAACAATGAAGCTGGTCTAAATTCTTTGGCAACAAAGATTATCGTCACTTCAGCGGGCCGTCTTAGATTCATTATCTTGAATTCCATGACTTTTTTAACCAAAATTTAACATCACGCAAAATTGATGAAACTATTTCTAGAAGTGCTAAATCGGGGGTGGAAGCGGAATTATTGGATCTCTCTTATTTATTATTCCATTCATCTTTTTCTGAGTTATTCATTATTCTTTATTCAATTTTGCTCGATATTCATTATTCCGTTTCAAGTTTGTCGAGTAACGTTAGCTGAATCGACGTTGCAATTCGTTAAGATTTGCCATTCCCGCACAGTGCTCGCCAAAGATGGATCAAAGAATGCTTACCGTAGAAACGGTGGTGTCGCAGACTGAACTGTTTTTTCTCAGTTATGAGAAAAATATAAGTATTAAACAGACGTAAAATTGCGCTAATTTTTCGCGTCACTGATATATGGTATCGATGACAACACGTTTGATAAACGTTGATAAAAATGGACGAGAGACCAAACACGACTCCTATTGGTCAAGATAGGAAAACTTTGGCTTGACGTTCCCTGTGAGGGAAGTCGGTTTTTGGCTTAAATATTTTGACCCCCGCCAGTTGTGTTTTGCTCTCTTCTAAATATGTTTTTAGCGCAACCGAGGGTTTAATTGGAAGTTCCAAGCTGGATTTCACGTGGAAGGGGTGTGGCTCTTTCTTATGGCCATGAAACATAAACTGTAGGCGCACTCTCTCAGAAATTAAATTTAGCGAAAGAATGTCGACTCTACAAAATAAACAAAAAATGCGCATATGAATTTCGCCGTTTTTTACAGAATATCGCCCATCTGTGCTTAATCTTAAAAACATTCTTATCGGGAAATAGCATTCAATACAAAACCAGCCTCTGGTATGGGAGATCTATAAAGACCCTCCCCTGCTATCATACAGAAAAGGGAGATCTTTGAAGAACGTTTTCGTTAAAGCAAAGCTTTGAAGGTCAAAGTTCTCCTATCTTGACCAATAGGAGTCGTGTTTGGCCTGTCATCCATTTTTATCATCAACACAATGAAACCTTTCGAAAATCACAGAGCCCGCTTACAAGGTGGGGCCACCTATCAAAGGTCAAAGATAAACCTGACAGTGACGACATTTAAAACAATGGTGAATACCAAGGAGCCTGTCACAAGCAATATCCTGCCACAAAGTCCTTACCAATTGTACCGATTGAAGACTCATCAGTGTCATCAGTGAAGACAGCCAGCAAAAAGAGCCGACCAGCACGAACTAAAGAAGAAAATGCTCATACCACATCTGTCAAACACTTTCCTCGGAACCGGGGAGCCAGCCAAACCAAATATATTTCCGAAGAGAAGAGTCGAAAGAGGAAAATTGAAGTTGACACGGCGTATGAAGCCCGTCCACCATTCCTCCTCTGCCTGGGGTTGATTCAGTGGAGTTAATTAAACAATAACAAACGAAACACCTACCATTCGAGCGGCCAAGTTCTCTCTGTTTGACAAATTTTCTTCAGAATGCAACGTGTAAGCCGTGGCGTCAACCTGCTTTAGAGAGGAACAAGATAAGCACACTGGTAGTATTTAGGGATCATGCATTTCGCCTTTGAAATAACTGCTACGACATAAAGAAGAATTTGTTAAAAATTACATGGGGGGGGGGGGGGAAAGAGAGTGAAGGATAATTTGCATGCACATGCTCAGAACGCCGCCATTTGACGCGAGCAGCGTGGTTGGGACCTAGTAAATTTTGATTGGTTCGTTCTGAGCATGCGCATGCAAGTTATCCTGGACTCTCTTTTCGCCCGCCCGGGTTCAGCCTCTAGCCCTATAGGGGGCGGTAAGGAGAGTTCAGGGACTGGACTAGACTAACAAAAATTTAGGATCGATTGAAACATTGTTTACGGTACCGCATTGATGTTAAAGGTAGCTGAACGTCGATCCACTTAAGGACTTGGGCAACCGTTTTAGACAAGGTCAAACACTTCGTTTGTGTGTGGTTCAAATGTATTAATCAATTATCGCTTGCGTTTGATTGGATGAAAGGGTCACCAGCCCCTCCCCCTCCGCGTTCCCTACCTAAGTGGACAGGTCTGGTTTCAAGGCTTTCTACACATGGGAAATTAAGAAATCAGGACATAATGATGCAGGGAATGCAACTGTCTGGGTTAAAATGCATAAATCGCTTTTCAACAACATTTAAGAGCCTGCCTGTCTTTGAACAGATATGACTTGCTTATTAAACAAGCAAATAGCACAGGCGTCTCAAATAACTTCGTAGCAGCATTCAGCATTGTCAGGTTACTGAGCAATTACTGTTTGTTACGCAGAGTTCTTTACCTTTAATGGTAGATGGGATATTCCAGAATCACCGCTGCTCCAAGTCACAGGAACCATGATAACTGAAGGTCGTTGGTTTTTAAGATCAAGAGCACCATTGGGATGGGCTTCTCTTTGTGTATAGCAACTACAGCTGCAACTGCAAGTAGTCAGATGGTGGTTTGGGACCATGTTATGCTTTCCAGTTGGCCAGAATGGCATTCCTTGTTGAAAATCGTTAAAAATGTTGGAATCGTAGTACTTTGACATTTCTGGAGGGTAATTCCCCTGACCATCTTGTGCTTGGGCAGTGGTTCTTACATCCATGTGGTAAAGTGGCACTGTGCCATTAGAACTCATATGAAAATATGGAGGTGGCACGCTGACACTGACCTGGTGAGATGACACACTTTTGGGACCACCATTCTGGGGGTGAGTATATAATGCCTTTGCTGTGTTAACATGGGAAGCTGATATCGAGCCGTTGGTATTCATTTGATAAGCTGACGATAGGAGATAATTACTCGGCTGCGATAAAGCTGGCGGCTGTGAGCTTAGACGGTAAGATGACAATACCTCAGGCTCACGGGGATTGATTTGTAGAGCCAGTTTCTTCCGTATCCCTGTTGTCTCCGTTAGTGGATCTCCATTGAGTATATTTGACTCATTTACGGGGCATGGCACATCAGAATCTATTTGATACCTTTTCTGTTCTGTAATCATGTCCTTGGACAGCCGTATACCAGGAAAACGCTCTGTGTATGGAAATTTCGTTTGAAGGTCAACTTCAAATCTTGATGACTTTTCTCCCGATTTGTCCACGTGCTTCGCTATCTCATTAACGTTCATCAGCTGTCCACTAGGAAATCGTTTTACCAATGGAATTTCTCTTTGCCTGTCAACGTGATAAGCTGACTCCATTTGCTGGTTACTCAGTTTGTCCGTGTGACTTTCTTTCTGATTAAGGAGCACCTTATTCTTTGCTTGTTCAGCTGTTGCTCCTTGGACGTTACTTATTTGGATGTTGAGTACGTCGTCGTCGGAAGTTATCTTCCCGCGGGATCCGCGTACTTCAATTATTGATTCCCGTGGCAAAGAAATTGTTTGGTGACGGACTGTGTTGCACAATGGCTCAGATATTTCTACCCTTACAACCGAAGTCTCAGATATGGAGATCGTTTGGTTGTTATTTGTCTTATTCTCTGGCTTTTTTATCTTCGTACAGGCACCTGTAATGTCGTTTAAAGAGTACATTTGGTTTACCAATCGTGATGGGACAGATTTCAGCAGTAATACGCCATTGTCACAGTTGAACAAAAAGGCCAAGAAAGTGTGATGCTGGTTCTTCTTTAAACTAAAAAGGGAAATGGGAAAAGAATCAGTCAAGAGCTGTCAACAAAATCAAAATGTTACACACGAGATTACACACGAGAAACTCCAGCTAGTACATGCATATCAACTAAGATGATGATTAGATTTACGAAATCTGTGTGAATGAAAATTTTGTTCCTTAGCGTAAGTGAACCACGTTTGTTTTCATTTTCCGACACGTGTGGCCCTACAAATCACACAGTGAGTTTAAAAATGAAGGTAAGATGGTAAGTAAAGTCTGCATACGACTCAAGAGGCCCATTAGGCCGGAGCTTCTCCCGCTTTCTGTAGCATGAAGCGACTAGGAGTATTTCTGCTTACTTCACTTCATTTCAATTTATTTTTTGCACTTACGTTTTGAAATTACAATATTAGCATAAAAAAGAAAAGAAAAAGATACATATATAACAATGAAAGGTGACAGTGGTATATAGTTTGTGTATGGGGGCTGACCGAGAGGGTATCGAGTTAGCCTCCATCTCGTTTGAGTGACGGATTACTAAAGGAAAGAACTACAGAATTGTGGAAACGTTTTACACCTGGCTGGAAAGAAGCACTTTAAGAGTAAATTAAAGTGTACTTGCCAAAGAATACAACGCAATTGTGACCGGGCAGGGTTCGATCCAGAGTCGAACAGGCTAACCATGCGACCACTACAGAAGCACCACAAGACTGAGTACTATTAAAAATTTTAAAACCTTGTCTCGCGATTGCTCATCAGTAAGAACAGTGATCCGATTAGCGATACCCAGTGATGAGAGACTTGGTCTGTTGTATAATATTTCTTTCAGAGACAAGCTCCACTAGTTGTCTTTATGCAAACGTTCATTGTTTTCTCATTTTGGGCCACGTTCGATATATCATCATTCTAACGTGGCTCCGAGGCTCTGTATTTGTGTTGGGAATAAAGAAACAAAAGAAACTTAACAAATTTGCGATTTTTCCCTGACTGTCACGAAGCCATGTTAGATTGATTTGAATATATATCGAACGTGACCAATTAGCAGCTTATAAGGCGCGATAACTTTGGTATAATATGTGATGAGAACATTGGAACTCTCGGCGCCCTATGTGTTAAATATATTTTAAGCTGTTATTTAGCAAAACAAATAAACGTCTTCTCTTTTTATCGAGTTATAGAAACACGCGTTCAAAGGCGATGGGAAGTTTAAATTTCGAGAGAAACTCTAGATGCTGTAAAAGCACTCGCCAGCTGCAGGCTCGTGTTCCCACAGAATTTCTCGAGTTTTCCCAAACCTATAACAAGTAGAAACATGAAGTAAATATTGTTCTATTTATTTTTGAAAATACTGCAAGATAGAAGGAAAAAAAATAATTACCCTTTTATGCAATTATTAGAAGATAATTCTCTCTTCTCTCGTTATCATTTCGTCAACTCGTGTTTTGTTCTGTTTTCCCAAGGAGCTTTAGTTAAATTTCTGCTGTTACCGAACTATGCAAATACTGCAACTGATCGGTTAACTTAGTGACTAGAGGTGGCCACGTTATTTTGTTTTCTTAATTTTTCGTAGGAAGATGTAGAAATTTTGGTGGATTTTTTTCATTTACCCAAAAAACTAACGGAAAGACTTCCTGCAATTTCAAACCCCCAGAATCGTTGAATGAACTTAACGAGTTCGTATGCACAGCTGCGAGTTTCAAATGACAATTCAGTCCCCGCGCGATTTCGCTAAAGCGTGAAGTTTGATTATTGAAAATTGTTTTTTAAAGGACTTCTGGGTAGAATGCTACTAGAAATAATTACATTGTTTTTTCTCTTTTTATAGGAGGAGATAGTTGATCCAGCATTTGCTCTTAGTAACAAGCTCATAATCTAATCGTTAAACGGAACTGAAATACGGCGGTTTTTAGCGGAAAAAGGTACGGTTTCTAAAGAATGTTCTTTGCTTCAAGAACTAAGATTTAGAAATTAATCAACAAATACTGAGTTTTTCTTTTCTATTGTTACTGTAGAGTAGAGCTGATATCTTGAATTTGAAGATAAAATCAATAAGGGCATCATAAAATAAAGAGATGTTTGGGTCGTATTCTTGAGCAACGCAAACAATCTGAGAGGCTGGCATCGCATCGCAGACTTGATGCGTTTTGTTTTTAGTTACCGGACCGAACAAATAATTGTGCAACAAAAGGAGCAGTCTTTCACAACAAAAGGG
Organism: Catalaphyllia jardinei; assembly: GCA_022496165.2. Lineage (NCBI taxonomy): Eukaryota > Metazoa > Cnidaria > Anthozoa > Scleractinia > Caryophylliidae > Catalaphyllia > Catalaphyllia jardinei. Next base: position 40,527,729 of record CM042748.1, on the reverse strand, counting down.
CGATAACAGCAACGTAAGCGGTCGTAGATATATTATATAATTCTCTCTTTCAAAGTTTTAAATTTGACTCAACTGTGTAACATATCTGGAAGTAAATCTCGCTCGGCTTTGTAAGACCGAAGCTGACTCGTGCAGCCGCATTATGGTAACGACGCTTTTGAAGAGTTTTGAAAGAAATGTCGCTCAGCTCTGATTAATTTTTAAGCAAGTTTGTGTAGGCTGGCAGTTTTGGGACGTGTGAAACCTAATACCTTGTCTAAAAAAACGAGAAAAAACTTTCCAGCAGGTTGAGCTACTATTGTCTTCATGTTCTTTTGTCCGCCCGTTTTAAAATAATACGAGAAGCTTTGAGAACTAATTATGCAAATTTTGTCGTCGAAACGAATAACATGGTAGCATTGGGCTTATACCCATACAACTGGTCAGGTAGAAGATATCGCAGCTGATATTGAAACCTCTCCTTACTACGCTTGAAAAAGAAAATGAATCACTGAGATGCTTACTTCACGTGTAAAATTATCAAAGAAAACTTTCTAAAGGATCAACTTCGCCATTATCATGTAAATCATATTTGAAGTTAAATACAAAGGAATAGAAATTGTATGCCTGGATCACGCAACAACATCTGGAAAGAGCATGTTGTTCGGAAAAAAAAAAACAAGAAAATGAAGAAAGAAAATAAAATTAATTAATTACATCGTAGACTGGACACCTCTAGTCGACCAAATAGACCACCAACCCTAAGAAGATTAGGTGTGGAAAATTTGTTTTCTGTTTTAAAAGGGTCAAAATGCATAGCCTGGGGGCATTCTTTACCGTCTTACGTGTCACCAGGGAGCTAGTTAAGAAATCAATGTATGTTATCCCATATTACGCAACTGACTTCTCGAACGTGATACATGGTCGACTGAAATGAAAGATTATCTTTGTGAAAGAACACATCGTCAGTTAAGACCCCTCGAATATGATATGGATCGATTAATGGCATGTTTTTGTACTTGCTGTAAAGGGCGACACAATACACTTAACTTATTCGAGTATACATATGTTGATAATGTGAAGAGTATGCCGTGTAGTCCAAGCTCAATTCGCTATTCTCTCCCTTCCTCCCTTAATCTTCTGATGACTAGTCGTTAAAGCACCCGACCAGACAAGGGTTACCTGGATTCCAGTGAATGTTCTGTTTCCGACAGCACATTAACATGCAAAGAAGACACCTATTGTGTTAATGAGTATCACAAAATTAAACAAGGTTTCGAGGTACGCCGTGTTTTGAAAATGAACATTATCTTTACTGGCGATAGGGACGATATAAAGAGCAACGACTATTGTGAATACCTACACACAGGAACTACTCTGGCCGCTTTTTGCTGGAAAGCGCTGACAGGTCAATACGATTCCATGAGTCATTCCGCCACTGCAAACCATTCTGCTCAGCTCTCTGTCAATACTGGCTTAAAAATCATCTGAATCTGAGGAATTTGACCTCATAAAAAAAGGTCTTTGGATTTTAGTTCTAACTTAACAGTTTAAGTCATGTTCCGAGTGTTGAGAGGAAGTTTTTAAACTCAGTTTCCCTTCTGATTTAACACGTCCGCCTCATTAAACACTTGGATGAAAAACCTTATTATATAAAAGCATCATAAACATCATAAACTCCGGGAGTAAATGTTTAGGAATTAGAGTCGTACAAAGGTGGCCAGAGTTGATTCTCAAAAAAAAAGTTAACAAAATAATCACAGCTGTTTCAAAAGCGTAAACTCACCTTTCAAGTATTGCCACATGCTTGAGTGCGTTGTATCATAGTTAGTGCTTTATATTTATTTATCGTGTGATTTCATGCATGCGCAGTGGGGAGTCTGCAGAAGTCAATCACTGTTGGGTCACCTCAAATCGTTGTTGACAGATTATATAGAGGATCTGAAGAGTTAAACCGATAGAGAGTGATATATAATGTCTGCTTTATAGAGTTTTATTACAAGACTTAAATCCCCGATCGAAATAAACATTCAATTTATCTTTAAGATAAAATTTACACTTCAAAGCACAAACGGTACAAGGTAATTTTTTTGCAGCCAAAGTACATGGTTTTCGTAATCTATTTTAGAGTCAGCTTCCACTGTAACAGCTTTGCTGTGATAGAGTTTCTTTATACATTATTTTGTATCTGATACCTCAGGTTTCATCGACATGTTTTTTTTCACTGGCTCCGTCATAATAATGGGACACCATCCGCTTAATTAAAATTGACGTCTGCAGGTAATAAGTTCAACGAGCTATTTTGTCCTTTGAATGTGGGATGTGAGCTGTTTTTTTTTTTTTTTACCTTCCGGTAAAGGGGCATGTTTAGGGCAGATAATTGATAAGAAGAGGGACGCACGTATAATGCAACCTTGTTCCCAGGGTCCCTGTCTTCTGCCTTGTCGTTGGGAGAAGGACCCTGGTTGGCAAAAAAATGTTTTGGGTGGGAGGGGTGGTAGAATGCTTTGATTGTTGCCGTGATAAACTTGATATGTGGGTTTCAAGTAGTAGCTAAAAGCTAAACGCTTTATCGGGGTTCGAAGACGAATTTTGCCGATGCGGAAGAATGCTACATTATTTCATTATAGAAAACTTCCGTTTACAAAAAGAAATTGCCAGTCGAATGGAACACAAACTTTTCAAGTTGGTACATGTGAAACCAGGGGATCAATCTTTTGCAGTGTCTTGAATCTCTGAATTCGGAGGTAACATATTTTCTTCTTTGCGTAGCATTTTGTAAGTTAAAAAGTATTTCTGTCACACGGCCGATTAGCTGAGTATCCTAACTTGCATTAATTAACAGCAATGTAAAATGATTTACAGTTTTGATGACACAAGCCCGCACTTATATTTCAGCTACATCAGGTTTATCACCGCTTTATGTAAGTTTATATTTAGACAGATGTTGAAACACGATTCCTTTGCATAGTCAAGAAATGATGAATAAAACCTGGCTTTAAATAGCGAACAATGTGCCGTGAACTTATTGAATTCAGGCAACATGACAGCGCAAACGTTTACTTCTTAGTAAATCTACCAGATGGAGTGATACTTCAATACACTGGATATATGTTTCGTTTGACCTGTGTTAAGCTCAGAATAGAACTGAAGAATTTCAAAGGTATACTTGCCCGTGTGTGGTTAGAGATGACCAGCGTGACCAGCGGCAACCAGGGCGGGTCTTTCTCCCAACGACAAGGCAGAGGAGAGAGAGCCTGGGGACGAGGTTTAAGGTGATGTACGTAGATGTTAGCGTGTGAACAGACCCTCTGCGGGAAAAGAATAAAGGAAGTGAAAAAAAACTGCTATGGCCACACGGGCAGCGGCTTTCGATCCACAGGATCAAAAAAAGGTTAAAACACCACTACAAAATGCAAGGCAGGCAGAAAAAGAACATAGCAAGTGATAAAATAAAGCATGTTAACAGGCCAGGAAAGGCCTTGCAGCCGTGCAGCTTTTCACACTAGAAACGGCATCGAATATTTAGGTAAACGGATTTATAATTCCAAAAAAACTATATCAGATTGTAAAAAGTGAAAAATAGGGAACTTTTTGTGTCGGCTCGTCATA
>CM042748.1:40516638-40519138 GCA_022496165.2 Catalaphyllia jardinei | reverse complement strand
GTTCGCTGTTTATCAACATGGCTTTTTTCACCAACGTTATTGATCTTCAAGCTGCCTTGAGTGCTTGTTTAACTATCCGTGATTCGGAAACATTGACAAGCGCAAATTTTTGAACGCTTAAAAATCTCTGAAGTTCTCTAGCTTTCTTTGAAAATGTTCTCCGTTTTTGGAAGCGGTGTTCTTTTAACCCTGTTTCGCTCATAAAAATATCTATTATGTTTTTATCTGCACTCTCAGCTTCGCTGGCGAGAGAGAGAATAAAATCTGAGCTAAACTGCTCGAGTTTTCCGCTCCGTTAGTCACGCACTGAACTCCACTTTCAACCCTAGATTTGCATACAAACTCTCCAACGGAGAAACCCATGGGGCTAGCTCTACCATTGAAATGACAACAATAGAAGTTCGGAGCGCTAATTAATTGCCAACACGCGACAATAAAAATTTTTGAACAACACGGTTCTTGAATATTACTTTTATTAGCGAATACAAAATAATAATACACAGAAATGAACACACTAAAATTACAACTGAACAAAACTGTTTATGAGTAAAGTATCAGGAAATCAATCGTCTTCATCTTCGCTTGGAGGATAATAAGTCTTTTGTAAAGTTTTTGAATCAATGTGTTTTACCGCGTGGCAGTCAGCGCACCAAATAAATCCATCTGTCAAGTGTTTACGATCAACAGGAATTTGATGTGCACATATCGGACAAATCCTATAACCATTATGCCAGAAACATCTAGGGCATTTGACTACTGCTTTTTCGTAAACGTTCTTTCTTTGCAGTAGTAGCAAGGACCTTTTCTTTTGAGAAAAATCTCTGAGGAGGAGGCGGAGGAGCAGGAGGAGGAGGAGGAGGAAGAGGAGGGAAAAAAGAAAATTTTGGCAGAACTCTTGGAAAAACAACAAGCCTATTGCGGTAAAGAGTGTGAGGCTGGTGATACAGAAATAGTCTCCGAAAGCAGTGATAATGAAGATGACACAGAGACATCCTCTGAATATAGTGAACATCAAGAATCAGAAAACCTGGAACCTGAAGGAAATTCAGAGATTTTTCTCAAAGGAAAAGGTCCTTGCTACTATTGCAACGGAGAGAACGTTTACGAAACAGCAGTAGTCAAAGGCCCTAGATGTTTCTGGCATAATGGTTATAGGCTATCCCTCCGTGAGTGGACCAATGTTACCAAGGAAAACTTACGCGCCAAGAAGAATTGAAATTGGCACTGGAGAGCCAACATGTCCTGTGACCGCACAAGACTATTACAGGCGAATATACTTTGAAGCTATTGACTTGATGAACGCTATTGACCAGCGGTTTGACCAGCCAAGCTTTGATAAGTATGCAAAGATGGAGTCTCTCAATTAATTAAGACCCTCAATTCGCAGTACAAATCCGAAGAGCTAAAGTTTAAGAAAAAGCTGTACAACGATGATTTCAGTGTTAACGGCCCAGATGGATATTTTACAAGTGCTCCTGAAGGATGGTGATTATTTTTGTTTTGACGACATCATAGTAAAAAATAAAGAGCTACCCAACCCAGAACGGGAAATGACAAAAGAAGTTATCGCGTTATGTAAGCTGATTCTCGTAAATCCAGCAACCAGTGCAGCCGGTGAAAGATCTTTTTCGACTGCCCGGAGGCTAAAAACATGGCTCCGTTCAAGAATGAACGAGGAACGATTTAGTAACTTGACAGTTTAAAGACCTTTAAACATACACAAAGAAAGAACGTACAGGCTTTCCACCACTGACGTCGCAAGCGAATTTACCGACCGCATCACAAACAGAAAGCGTAATTTTGGCACTTTTCGAGTAAATGATATACAGTAACTTTAATGTCATTTACAAAATTATTTTCAGTTACTGTTTTGTTTTGCCGTGTAAATATTTTGAATGCATAATTAAACAATTATTGAACTCGGCTTGCGTATGATATGAATATATAGAGTTCTCGGAGGGTGTTATCCACCGGGTTCAAGCCTTCGGCTTTGGCGGATAGCCCCCTCGATCTGTATAAGTAATTTTAAAGCGTTGAGTTCAAGGCAGCTCGAGCAAAATCGTTGGATTTCTGGCCTTTTTATAGTAATTAAAGGTTGATATCAGTTGTATAACAAAACAATCTATGATGTTTCAATATAGTGATGGTGAATTTTCAGGCCCGATAGCAACATCGCTGAAGATGCGGAAAAAAAAGTTTTCTCGTCATAATAGCATTCTCCGTCACTTTAGAGAAATTGAATAGAAATCCACAAGCATGCCGGCTGCCCACCCAAAAAAATTTCCTTCACGCATTCTTCTTTAGTCCCCCCCACTCAAACTTGCTGCGCTGTCCCTGAGATGGCAAGAAAAGTTACTGTTAATGAATTCAATTAATTTTTTTTAAGTTGTGAGAGTTTGTTTGCCTGTTTGTCGCTCGGGGCCCTGTAATGGCGCGTAATACTGTGTGTGTCCCTCTGTACAATTTTAAGTAAAAACTGAGTCAATTTCAGTCGAGTTTC
>CM042748.1:40499398-40516538 GCA_022496165.2 Catalaphyllia jardinei | reverse complement strand
CTTTAGCTTCTGGTAAGGGTGAGTTCTCGCCCGTATTTTGCGGCTTGATGGTGTATGGACATTGGTAAATTATTATGTTATAATATGTTTGGGTGCCGGAATACTGCCTAGTTCCGGCACCCAAACATATAACAAAAATAATAATAATCTCCTATTTCACGGGTGCTACGCGGTTCCCATACTATATATCTATATGGACAGTAGGGTCGGTCGGATTATGCTAAGAAAAAATAGAGTATTAGGCTTTCGGGCGTCACCCGTGAAACCAGGGTATTATGCTAAAAGTTATGCTCGGCTGGAGATATAATGCTGAAATTATGCCGGACTAAAATGACACTTCCACCCACCCCTCCATAGGCTCGTGCCTATTAATAAACATTCCTAGTCTTTCATTTTTGAAAGAAAGACCAATAGAGTTGTGATGATATAAACCAAACAAATCGCAACATCTGTCACGTGACAGGGGATGATTTGCTCAATGGGTGTGGTATTAGATGAGGTTATTTCCAAACAAAGCCTGTAAAAAGCACTGGAAACAAGAGTTAACTGCCAAGACTTATTAGATTCATTCCATAGAACAAAACAGATTCTTACACGATATTCTTGTTTGACAATCAAATTTTGTTTTGTAAATGAGCAGGAAGCGTCGGTGTTAATACTATAAAACACTACCTCAAAAGCTAGGTTGTGGCTGGTTGCCATAGCAAAAGTTTTGAGTAAAACTTTTAAAATTCATTTTCTGTTCATAAGTGTAATAGCACACAATTGATCTTTTTTCCCCAAATTTAAACAAATTTTTTGGTCCATATAAAGGATGCCATTCCACCTTGAGGTGGTACCTCACAAAACATGTGGCGATGTTCATGAAAAAATCCAGTTTTTTTAAGACCCTTGAACACTCGTTAAAAACAATTTGAAACAACCTTGCCAAATTTATCTCTAGGTGAGTGTGAAATTTAAGGAAAGTACACAATGGTATAAGTTTTTATACGTAGCAACGGGCATAGCAACGCCTGTTTAAAGTAAGAACATGACCAAAAATATAGATTAGTTTAAACATATATTGACGATACTTTGTGATAAAGCTGTAAAGAGATGCTCAACACGATTGGTATAAATATCTGGGAAAAGCTTTGCCTGATTTACCATCATAGGCCTATTTCTTTCCCTTCTAAAAGGGAACATTTCCTACCATTGCCGAAACGTTTTACAAAATAGAACAATCACCCGGAGATCCACTCGGCACCCCCTCCCCCAATGTTTGGATTGTTAAATGCTTAATCCATCATGAAGAAAACTTTGAGCGCATTTTTCTCAAAGATCTACTTTTGAACCAGCTGCCTTCACGCTAACATTTCTATTTTGGAAATTCCTGAATTTTGTGCTAACCCGGAGACCAATGGTGTCGTTATTCAATAAACTAAAAAATCTTACCATTTTAACGTCCGTCACATGACAATATATAATTTGTTCACTGGGCTTGGTGCAAAGTAAGGTTACTTCCAATTAGAAAACAGTCCTAAGGAAGTACGCGCTCTGATTGGTTAAAAATCGTGTTTGTATTACTCGATGGAGACACAGAACTTGCGCGCGCTGTTGACGTAGTGATGGCGCGAGCAAAGAGAATTTACATTTTGATAATCAAAGTTAACAAGTTGTTTTCCTTTTTCTCGCCGCGGTGTTTTCTAAAAGAAATAGAAAATATGTACTCCGTGTTTCTATCGAGTTGTAGAAACACTCGTGAAAGTTTGGGAGAACTCAAAAAAGCTGTGGAAACAATCGCCTGCGGCTCGTGTTCCCACAACATTTCTCTTTCTCTCAAACTTCCACTCGTGTTTCTGTAACTCGATACAAACACGGTACATGTTTTCTATTTCTTAAATAAAGTCTGTAAAAAGCACTGTAAACAAGTGCTAACTGTCAAAACTGTAGTTTATTGAATAAAACGAAACAGAAACCTACAAGATATGCTTGTTTGAAAATCAAGTCTTGTTTTGTAAAAGAGCAGGAATTGTTGGCGTCAATTTCTATCAAATAAAATCTCCAAAGGCTGTGGCTGGTTGCCATAGCAACCATTTCGAGTAAAACCTTCAAAATTTATTCTCTCTTCAAGACTGCAAAAGCACACAATTTATCTTATTTCACCAAATTTAAACAAACTTTTGGTCCATTTATAGGGTACCACTCCACGTCCATCTTAAACCTTGACCCTATTTAAGACCAATTCAAAACGGTCAAAATCGACACTCTCTTTATAAACAAAACAGCTGAAAACCCATGCCTTTTGGGGCCGCACATAACGACCCATATAAGGGACTACCCCAATCCCCCGGGGGCCTGAAACGTTCCAATCTCGTTCCCAGAGCCTCCGTTACCTTTGTCTTCGTTTTTCCGGTTCCGATCAGCTAGACAAGGAAAAGCTCTGGGAACGAGACTGGAAACGTTGCGAGCTTTGCGCGTCTTTCCCGCAAACAGAACGACAGATGCTCTTGCAGGTTTTACGGAAGATATCAACAGAGAAACAAAATCGAAATTATTAGTATTAAATACCGGGATAACGGGCTTATCTACTCACACCTGACTGATTCAGAAACAATGAGAACAATGGAGGTAAAGTTACCTCTAACAACCCAACTTGCCTTTGGCAAATTTAACTTTATAAATAGCTAAGTAAGTTCACTTTCCCTCCGAGGTAGCTTAATAATTTCTGTAGCTTTTACCGCTGCAATCGCAACGCTTTCCCGACTGACCGCGAATTCTTCGAAGGAATCAGTTCCGCACTGAGACATCAGCTTTCTCTTTATAGTTTCATGTTGACAATGGCAACAAATGGGTTAATACTGACAAGTGCATCGAGCCCTGAACCTACCCCTTTTGTTATAGTGTTGTTATTATAGCAAAACCGCTTCTGCATTTACACGCTAAAATACATCTTGCAAGTGGCAACAAATGAACAATATAATAAGACGGATCGAGACTCCGCTCGAAAGTAAAACTCAAGCTGTTAGCTAAAAATCCCTCTTCACTTCGCCTTTTATCAAAAGTAAGAGGTTGCTATTTTGCACGGAAGACGCCTCATGAAACACCTCCTGGCAATAGTTAATGGTATATAATTGAGTGGGATAAGTTCTCGAGGCGGAGCTCTTTGTGAAAATTAATTGCATGACTTTCCTATGAGTTTCCCTCCACCGCTAGAGAGAGGGTAGTACACCGATAAGTGATCATCATCTGAGCGCTCTACCTTACTGGCATATTTAATCTGCATGGAACGTGCGTTATGCGTGACGCGTGAGTTCGACATACGTGGCATACGAAAGAGGGGATACTTCATGAGTGAAATAGATCATGAAACCCTTGTTATCGTCCATTGGTCAACTATTATTAGGAAATCTGCCATTGAATTTTAGAGACTACATTATTAATATTATCTACTAACTGAATATACTTGAAATGCGAATAAAAGAACTAAATATTTGTTTAATATTGTCTTAATCACTCGAGATTTGAGCCACTATTTAGGAGCCAAGCTCTCCAATGATAAACAATATTGTTATCATTACTTGGTGCAAATTCACTTCGAAAACGGCTTCCCAAATATTTTTTTTCAATTGATCGGTATCTTTTTATCCTTCATATGGTTTATCGAAGAAAATAATGGAATTACACGTGCTCACGTGTTTGGTAGCATGCATAAAAGAATTGACAGTGAACCCAACGCCAAATGACGAAGCTGTGTTTACATATACTCCAATTTGGACGGGGAAAATGGTTGGGGGGGGGGGGGAGGGGGGGCGTTTGCTATGTTTGTTAAAGTTTTCCATCGTTTTGCTTTCAACGGCAGGAGTAGCCCGTCGACCTTAACTTCAACGTAAAAGTTCTGAAAGGGTCTGCCGGGTTAAACACACAAGATAAACAGCTCAACAAGGCGAACGTGAGTAAAGTTGGATGAAACTCGATAAGCCACGGTCACGAGGTTCTCTGAGATGTGACATTATTCAACAAGCTGATTTATGATGACCTTTGAGTTCAGTGAAACGTAATGATTGATTTATCCCAGCACACCCAGCGCGCATGTGCTTAGTGGCTGACATGAATAATTCTTCTGTTCTTGCCACAGTATGCGCTTTCCACATGAAAGGTTAGTGACAGAGCCTTGCCCTTTGGACAGACAGTCTTTGTAAGTATTTGAAATACTCAACAGCTCACTACTATAGCAAATAGTTAAGTTGCCTTCGGCGAAGGCTTATTCTTAGAAATATTCTAAATTGCTGGTAGCTATCAAATCCGTTGTGTTATTGTGTAATTGACAGTAAACGTGCTGTGTAAAAGTCACCTCCCAAACTGAGTTTACATCTAGCGCTAAAGAGTTCCACTACCTTTAAATTTTTAATCATTGTCGTTGGCACAACTCAGATCAGGTACATTTTAACGGGAGGACATAATTCCTCAGATTCAGATGATTTTGTTCATTCGTGTACTGACAGGGAATTTGAACACTATCAGGCACTTCGAATGCTTTGTAGCACAAGTAGTGGAATGAAGCGCGGAATCGTATTCCTATGGGCGATGGGAAGCGAGAAATGATTTCTTTGTAAAGGCAGCAGCACTTAGTTCTGTTTATTGTGCCTTCCTTAGCTAAGGTGATGGGTTTTTTTAAAACAGCGCGTTAAAGCATGTTTTGTGATGCAAAACGTAATTATTAACACAAGACGCGGCTGTTATTTGAATACTAATCTGTCACGCCGCTCTGCAAGAAAAGCAAATTCCTCTGATCGTGCTTCGCTTGTCAACAAATGATTGATAGAATTGAAGCAAAACAAGTGTTCCTGGTGGATTAGAGGTCTCCAAGAGTGTGAAGGGTATGGAATATTGGTAACTTATTATTGTGTTATGGTTAGCAAGTCAAAAGGCAAATTAAACAAGAGGCTATTCAAAGTTATTGAAAGCTCGCTCAGTATCGCAGTAAAATATGCAAAAAGGGAAAGCGGATTTTTACATGAGAATTTTCCTTAAAATTTCACGTACCTTTCCTTTTCCAGTGTTAAAATAACTCGTTCTTTTGCGTGTATTCGACTTTGAAAAGGCTGGGGAAACAAGAGCTCGCATTTTTGTAACTTTCTATAGCTCTCATAGCAACACACGAGGGCAGGCCAAGAAGTCCCTGAGGCCATGAGTTTTGACCCGCACTGATTAGTGCAATGCTAACTAAATTGAACTCGGAAATTTTCTCTGCCATGATTACTTTGTGGAGAATTTGTCGTTTGTGTTTAGTAATACTCAAAGTGTAGATTTTTGTTTGCCGAAGATGTTCTTGCGTGATACAGATACCCATGGCTGAGTCTTAGGTGTGATTTACATATTTGTGGCTTCGAGTCGTGGTAAGCTTGTCGAGACTGAACTTCAAAGCACTGTTTTTACCTCTGTGGTAGTAGTGTTCTGTAGAAAAGAGCATCGATTGCTCCGTTCGTAATCCAGTCTCATGTTCTTACATGCCAGCATAGTTTCTAGAACGTCTACGTTTTATTTTAATTGGTATGTTCTCTCGTCGATAACTTATTCTAAATGAATACGGATGTCATAATGGACAAGAGAAACAAAAGCGCAGCGATGGTAAAATGTAGTAATTTGTTTTCGTTTTTCCGATGAGGTAAAGATATTTGCCCAGACGTGTTATTGGTGTTGCGTTTCACGTCTTTCCATCTTGGCACTTGATATGCGCATTCCAACGCTCTTCAGCTGCAAATTGATTAGAGCGTAACATCGAAATTCACACAAATGTAAGTTTACAAAATTGCCCTGCAGCTCAAACATCCTTTCGCATTTGGAATGTCCACAGTCCATGTTAACACGTGTTGATCAGAATCACTGCTTGATGACTTGATGCTTGGCGAGTCAGCTCGAGTGAACAGAGTTTGTATGATTTCGTCGGTTTATTCTCAGTGACTTAAAATTCTGACTTGTTAATATTAATATTTGTTTTTAGAAAACTGGCTTTCACTAGAATATTCTTTTTGCGCTTGTTCATGTAAATTCCAGCCTTAAATCCAAATTCATTGTAAGGTTTTAAGCATGTACAAAATCTCTTTAATATGTTTTTAAACAGTTAGTGGGAATTTTTATTCATATGGGATATATTATTGTTTGTACTGATTAAAATGCTAAAATCCTTATGTTATTCAATTTACGAATTAACAGTAACGTTATTCTTTGATGCTAGGAACGTGGACGGGTAAAGTTCAATTAATTCAATTTGTTTGTGATAGTGGGGTGATGTGTTTGAGCCAAATACTGTCCTTAGGAATCCCGGGCAAAGTGCAGGGGCACCCAACGGATCTGATTGCGAAAATTTATCTGTTCGGAGGAACTTTAACCCCCTTTGATTTCCTTAAGTGAATGATTTCCTCGAATTTTCGTGATATGCGAAATATAATGATTCATAGAAATGTATGTTTGGTTACCGAAGAAAGCCCAGCTATGATCTTCGGGAGGCCTTCGCTGTTAGCTAATGTTTTCGGAAAATGGACGTAGAAGCCCTTGGCTGATAGACAGGGGTAAATTCAAGAAGACTTCTAGAATGACCGAACCATTTACAACGCAGCCTAAAATTAGCCTACAGAGCTTTTAGCTGAAGCACTCTGGATGGCAGTAAAACAGCGTATTGACGCATTTAAGTGAAAGCTTCGTTGGGTGCCCCTGAAAGTACCACTGAGAGATGCAGTATCGATTTGGCGCATGCTGTTTTGTTTTGGTGACTTGATTTCGGTTACATGTAGTTTACAGCAGACAGGCCGGGGCTTATTTTTTAGCTTAGCTCTAAATATAAGTTTTTGCACTCATATCACGAGATCTACGTTACTGGCTTTTTATCATCATTCAAAATTATCCTCATTTAAAGTTAGATCACCGGTGCATTTCAAGTTAAAATAAGACACGTATAGTGTAGACATTGGTTTCATTAAAAATTTTTCCCACGCGGATTATGTGAGAAGTACAGCTGTATGAGTTGTAGTTTGACAAAAACCACGAGACGGGCAGGAAAGTATAAATCTCGCTTCTGACAATGGTTTCGTGACATGATGAAATTCAGAGGGGTTAGTGTGCCGAGCAAAGACATGTAGCTGATGCCAGGCGCAGTACCGATGAATTACCATTGGTTTTGGTTTAGCTTAAATTAGATAGCAAGTGGCGCGAGATATTTGAGCCAATCGCTTGGCTTAGTTAAATGCGAATTACTCAAGGCACGCTTGTAAAAATCGTTCTAGATTTCCATTAATCCTTCATTTTTCTCATCAGGGTTGCTTGAATTACCGAGCACGCGCGAGCGCAGGTAAAAATCCCTCGCACGAGGAGTCGCTATATGTGGTTTGCGGTGTGTTATGATGTTGCTTAATGTACTGCCGGGTTTCTCTGAACGCTGAGTGTTTCTTTACTTACTCTCTCTCCCCAGAGTTTAAACTTGGCTTAGACAAGTAACCAATCAACAGGGATAGCAACAAAGTACCGCCATGTACTCCTTAAATGATATCACGAGTGGTTGTCCAGTCAAGTTGGAAGGTGCGCAGTCAAGCTGCAATGGGCACAACAGTGAGGTGATCTCCATTAACGGGATGCCTGTCGTCAAGACAGAAAAATTTGGTTCACCTTGCAACACAGTTAATCAAGAAACAACTTCATTGCCACAGGAGATAGTCTATGAAGTACCTTCACTTGGAGAGATCAACACTGAAGAAGATGTACTCAACATTCAAATAAGTAACGTCCAAGGAGCAACATCCGATCAAAACGTTGTCAAAAATGAACCTGTGACTACTAATTATGGTCAGATAAAAAACAGCGCTGCCGAGGAAGAACGGTTAGCCTTCAATCAGACAGCAAGCCCCATGGATAGGCCGAGCGACCAAAAAATGCAACCAAGATTTGAAGTCGACCCAAGTACGAAAAGTCCATTGGCAGAAAGTATTCCTGATGAACAGTTGTCAAAAAACATGACAAGCCAAGAGGAAAGGTATCCTGTGGAAACCGAAGTGCGAGCTTCAGTAAATCAGTCAAGCATCCTGAATGGTGATCCCCTAACCGAAACAGCAGAACAAGAAAGAAGAATGTCTTTCTCATTAAATTCGCACGAGCCTGAGATATTACCATCTAACCATCTTGGTCATCCGCCAATTGTTTCACAGATAAGTAACCAATACCCATCGTCCACTTACCAAATAAGTACCAATGGCACGTTATCGCCTTACCAGGTTGATACACAGGGGACATTGTCTGCTTACCAGAATGGTACTCCTGAGATTATGTCCACTCACCAGATGACTACCAACATTCCATCAGTTTATATGACCACACCTCTTTATCACATGGCTACCCATGGAGTCATGCCAGGTTCCCAACTTGACGCAAATATGTACTATCAGATGAACCACCACAACGACATGTCCGCATATCAGGGTGGCTATAATTCACACAGTCCACAACTAACAAAGCCTCTCTCCCATGGTATGATCTCACACCAACAGAGGGGTACCCACAGTTGTAATTGTTGTTGTCATGCCCAAAACGAATCTTCACACTATCCTGCTTTTGGTTTGGAAGCACCACGCCCTTCAGTTATCATGGTGCCTGTTAATCGTCCCACTGCTGCTTCAGCGCTATCCCATGTGCCATTTAAGGTAACGTACTGCAAGGTTGTATTCAGGGGTACTCAAAAAGGTGTATGTATATCTTATTCTTTCAAATCTATTCCTCCAAGTGCAAGTTTAATTTACCATTAAAATTCCACACAATAGAAAGTGCAAAACCTCAGAGTTGGCTTGGTGTTGTAAATTGTTGTAAATAGTTGTTGGGTGGGATTGGTTTCCATGTAAATTATGATCAATTATGATGTAACTTATTGGCATGTGAAAGTCTTTCTCTACTACCCCTTGTTTGGATGCACTTCCCACCATCTACAAAGAATACCATAAAAAGAATCACAAGTTTGTGTTCCAAAGTCTGGTTTAGCAATTTCACTTTGATAGACAATCACTGAGATATCTAGAATAATCTAAAGCCATGTAAAGTGTTTCCTGTCTTAAGGCGTCTTTTATCACACGCGACGATCTTCTCAGTGAGTCTTTGGTGTCAGGCGACCGTTTACCATGTAAGTCAGTCAGTACTTGTGATCTGACTGTACCCAGATTTAGCCCCCCTCTCTAAACCTTTCCACCTTACGTGCTTGCTGTTTTCCACTCTTTACTTAACGGGAATGTCGCCAAATAGCCCATTTTCGAGAGGACTTAACCGCGAGGCCTGGTGCACAACCATTCGTATGAAAATTAGTTTAATTTGCATGTAAGTGAAAACTCATTTTCATATGAAATGATAGGCCTGGAGACTCGCTTTAAGAAAGAGGCTGAAGGTAATTCGGAAATGATCCCTAGGTGTGTATGTGTTATCATTTAGTACACTTTTTATTTGTAGCTTAAAATTGGACACGCGTTGAAATTTCGGTTGAAATGTAGTTAAAGACAAATGGCGATTTAGTTTTACTGAGTGTTGTTAGCAGCTGCATGTACCAAGCTACAATACGTTTTTGTACCTAAAGAAATTCCTGTACTATTTGAAAACAGGTTGATTCCACTTCCTACATGATGCCCTTGAAAAATCTGGATTATTCGGGACAGGATTTTGCTGATCAGAGAATGGTAAGGGCTTTTAATGATTTCCTCCTTTCTTTTGGTTTTCTTTCATTGTTTATATGTATTTCCTTTTTGCTTGAGCTTGTCTTAAAGGTAATGACGAAATCCGATAGGAAGTCGAGCAATCTCAGTTTTTAGCGGACAAAAACCTTGCACCAAAATAATGTTAAGTACGTTACAATGTGATTTGCCTTTTCTAAGAGCTATAGATAAGACAGTTGCCTGAAACAACACCAAACACAATTTCGTATGAGAACTCGAGGAAATCTGAAATTTCAAATCTCTGAGAAATTGTGCAAACACAGGTGAAATTTCGTCAACGGTTTCATTTCACCAGTGCTTTCAGTTGTTTCTTATGAACTTCAACATTTGTTTTCGACATCTGGTATTGTTAGAAATTAGACTGCGAGCAGTTTCTTGTAGCCTCGAAAACTGTGAGGAAAAACGCAAAACAAGTGTGGAAGCGTGACTGTGACTGTGACTGTGACTTCCAACGCCAACGCTACCAGCGCTCACGCTCGCGGTCACGCTCACAGTCACGCTCGCACGCTTACTTGTTTTGCGTTTTTCCCACGGATTTTCGAGGAAAAGAGAGACTGCTCACAGTCTAGTTAGAAGTGATTTCTTTTAAGAAGATATTTAAAACAATTCCACAGAAGTTTGCAATATGATGTATATAAGCTTGGTACAGAGCTTTTCTCGGCTTTTTACTCATACTTCTGGTGGATTCTCTCGTCCAGTCAAAGTTATTTAATGAGATATTTCAAGTGTGTATAAGAGCTTATCTTAAATGTTTCCAGGAGTACTCGGATGATTCAGACTCCTCTGATGATGATGGAAACAGAAAACAAAAAAAGTATTTTCGTAAGAACATCGATGGAACAACCGCAAGATTTAAGTTGACGAAAGAGGAGTGGGCGAGAATCCCAATCAACACATTTCCAAGCGGCGGCCGATTGTTGAGTGGGGACTGGACTCGAATCTTTCTCAGCAAAGTGAAAGAAAGCAACCCATGGTGCAGTTTGCGCTTCAAGAATAATCACGTGAGATCAGAAAACTCACGGAAAATCCATTCAGCGGTGTTCTTCAGAGGAGGAGCGGAATGCAAGCGACCAGAGTGTAACGTGAAAGTGAGATTTGTCATCCGGAAAGAAAAAGGAAAACACGTTGACGTGACGTATGTAGGTGATGTTTGCCACGATAGTCAGCCAGGTAGGAGTGACGTCATAGACGACAGAAAAAGGAAGAAAATTGTTCGTCGCACATGTTCTTCTTAAACTGACTTTTCTCAAAATCTTACAACCGAGTAATTAAATGAAGCTTAAGAAGTAGCTCATAGGCCAAGTGATGTTTGCACGACTGCAGTCACCTACAAGATGGAGGTAAAGTTATTTTTATTACAGCGTGCATTAGCAACGGAGGGGAGAGGGGTGCAAAGTGAATGTTTTTTGAACGTGTTAAAAGTGTGGCTTTGTTGTGGACGCCATTTTATAAACCACCATTTTTTCAAATGCTGCCTTGCTTAGTTTAAGAATCGCTCTGAAGAGTATTTTCTAAAACTTGCGTAATGAATTGACAAGGTAAAAAAGAAAGAATTGCTTTGTAAAACTTTGTTCGATTTTGTAAATGCAAGACACTATATATTTATACTATTCTGTTTCTATCCTGCATGGATACTATATTTTTATATATCGACTGCCTGTTGTTACCTGTGCAGAATCTAATTTCAGCTGCTCTCATTCAAATAGGCCTTCAGAATGTATATTTTATTTATCGAGACTAGATACGTTTAGTACTGAATTGAAATAAGTGTAATCAACTTAAGGAAAACTTACATTGCAACAGTCATAACTTCACAATATAATCCAAATGATAAGGTCATTTTCAGTGACCATCTTAATACAGTATTTTTTTAATGAAACCAAACATTATTGTTACATGCATCTGAGTATATTACCTTGCAGATGTTACACGTGAAAGAGCTCGATCTGTCGCTTGACATACAGTGTGATTCGCTCTGCGTGAAAGTTTTTTTAATGTTAGCGTCCCATCAAAGGATTGCCGCATTCTTTTTGTTTCATCATATTCATTATGAACTTAGCACAATACGGACACTAGTTCTCAAAAATCATGTAGGAATATAATTCGAATTGCTTTCATTTTCTATTTATATTGAAATGTTTGAACAAATCAAAACTGAAAGATAAAATTTGTATTAACATGCCGTCTATTTAACGTGTGTCAACTATCGTCTAAACCAAAACAACCATTAAAATAAACAGAGGTATTGTGTTAAAGCACCAGTTGTACTGTTACTTTCTTCCATTCTTTTATCCCAGTAAGCTCCGTAACCCAGGCGTATTTTTAATCTTAAAGCAATGGTTAATGAGGCCTTTTTCCTAAGGAAAACATGAAGAGTAATGTGATTTCTTCTGTTTTTACCCGATGGATAGCAAGGTAATTTACGCTTTATTGGTCCAAAACATTACAAACTATCTAGCTAAAGTCATATCCAAGCTGAGGTCCACCACATTGCTTCAACTTGGCCTGCGTAGTTGGCGGTTTAGTTAGGGCAGAGTGCGCGAGCAAGCAGCGAAGCCGCGAAAACGGACGGCGAACCCGCGAGGAGCCTGTTGAGAGAAACGTTACGTCCCCCCCCCCCCCCCCAGACCACTCGCGGCCTCACCACTCGTTTTCGCGGATCATGCTCTATATACGGTCCTCTAGCCCAACTAACCAAACCGCTGGATTTGCCAGCTAGCTCTAATTCAATGCTTCATTTTCCCACTAAAATTCCCTCCCCCGACATGAAATCTGTCTTTTTGGGAAGGACAGGGGGGTTGATGATGGTGTATCAAATACCATAAATTGAATGAACAGTTCTTCTATATCTCTTATGATGCCAAAATCTTAACCCAAATTTGATATGTGACTAGGATATTTAACAGTTATTCTACAAGCGTGCGTTGCTTTGGATATGATTTGATAGATAGACTATAATCATTTCATCATCCAACAAGCCGAGCGCCTATGGAATTTCTTTTATGAAGGTTAGCGAATATCTTTAGAGGGCTCTCACGTCCAGGCGATGAAACGCTTCCGGTCAGTCAACCTGTAGATACCAAAAACCCCACATCAAATTAAAGCTTATAGACGGAGCTGGCTATCAAACCATACCAAGAATTGCCGGGGAAATAAAATGTCGGAATTGCCGAACTTTTCAATACCTTTAAATGCGCGCGACCGAATCTGGACGTTTAATTTGAGTGGGCTTGTGTGTTATTATTGTTCAGCTGCAATGTTTGAAAAAGTTCAAAACTCAGTGGTAGTCAAACAGAACTGTTGGGCATAAAGTCCCTGACCAAATCAAATGCCATTTGTCAGGCATTATTTGTTAAGTTATGTTTTTCTCTGGAGATGCATTGCTTCCAAAACCATTTATTTCTGAGCAGTTATTGCTTCCATACTGCAATCAAACAAGTAAAATTTTGGCCTTTTCCTTTTGGTCGGGCATTTGCAGTCCTTTCAAAGATCCTCGAAGGAGATTTACACTAGTAGTCCGATCTAGCCCCCACCTGTGGGGTATTCGCACTTTTGTTTCCAAAAACAGATACCCGATACTAAATGATAAACATCACGTGTAGCTGCAGGATCAACCTTTATTTTTTCATAGTGAGACACGCGACTCGTCTATAACGTATTCTTGGGTTGCACTGTCACGCAATAAGAAAATAATTCGAAAATCATTCAGTGTATAAAGTCAAGAAATTATCATGTTATAGGAGACAAATAAATAAGACACTTCTCCATGTTTTAGGTCTGTACGTTTTTCCAAACTTCAAATATTTGTCAAAATAGTTTGCGCAGATTTACAGAGCCCAGTATGGAGCCGCCATGTTGGTGTACCTCCAAAGAACACCAACATGGCGGCCGGAAAATAGTGTAAACATCTGGAACTTACTTTAGCTATCTAGGCCACTGATTATCTGAACTGATCAAGCTAACATTTAAATAAGCATTTTCCTTAATTCTTTAACTTCTAAAAAGGCTAAAAATTCCAGGATAAGTATATATTTTTCGAAAAACACGTTCCTTGGTTTATGTCACGCACCGCCACAACTCTGAAGTTTACAATGTGCCTGTTTTTAGACGAAGTATCTTCTTGAGCTGAAAAGTTGTTCCTAGATATAAATTTACCCCCTCTCATACCTAATGAGATAATAACTTTGATGGTTCTATAGTTTTTTATTTTAGAAAATGATGTCACGTGCAACCCAAGAATAATTTCAAAGCACCTATCTATAAGGGTGACAAAGGGAGGTTCATGATCCCGTTTCACGCACAAATTTTAACAAAATTCACGCGTCACGCACAGTTTAATCAAAATTTCACGAATCACGAAATTCAACATAAATCAATAGCTATCAATTGAAATTCTTAACTTATCCGCTGTCATTAAAACAAAGGAGCCAAGAGACCATATTCATATGCCCAGAAAGAGGCTGTGGTTTACGATTCATCATAGCAAATACTGCAATAATCACATGTTTGTTTCACGATGTAGTCATTTGAGGTGTAAATCGCAATGTTTCAGCTGCTTCCAGTGTTAATCAGGCGATGAGTTCAACCAGTTGCGCGACACCATTTGCTGTATATTACGATGGTAGTGCTGTAGTGAAGTGTACCTAATCCCAAAGCGAATAGTAGCCGGGTTTGGTGGACGTGCTTATAAGATCCTGAAACCGGCGACCTAAATCACACGCACAAAAGTGTCGACAGCTCGATGTGATAAAGAAATAACCCTGCCAAAGCGAGTACGAATTAATCTTGATAAAACGTTGATCGCATAGAGGTCAAAGGAATCTTTTCTTTGGTCTTCTGCTGATTCTGATGGGCGTTTTCAAAGGTTAGTCTATCCCCGATAGGTAACTCTTTTTCGTACATATTCAAAGAAAGAGTTCCAACACGTTTATAGGGCTAGCAAATTGCTATGATCCGACCATAAAATTCACGGCTGAAATTTCAGATACAGAAATAACTTTCCTGGATACATGCGCATATAAGGGCAAACGATTAAAGAAGGAATCCATTCTCGACGAGCGCAGGCACTTCTAACCGGCAGAAACTTTCCAATGCCGTACACACTTCACCTCCTGTCACCCTCCACGTGTCAGAAAGGCTTTATCAAAGGCGAAGCCTTAAGACTTCTGAGAACCAACTCTTCAATATAGAATTGATTGACAGGCCAAACAAGACTACCACTGGTCAAGATAAGAAAACTTTGACGTTCAAAGCGTTGCTCTAACGAGTACGTTTTCCAAAGACCTCCGTTTTCCATTGTATTGAAAGCAGGGGAGGGTCTTTATAAATCTCTCTTAGTAGAGGCTGATTTTCTATTAAATGCCATTTACTTATAAGAATGTTTTAAAAATTAGGCACAGATGTGCGATATTCTGTAACAAACGGCTAAATTCTTTTGCGCGTTTTTTGTTTATTTTGTAGCGCCGACATTTATGATTTAATTTCTGAGAGAGTATTTTTTAAAAGGTCGTCTGGATAACCTCTGTCGGGTAATCTGCGTTTGAACTGTGTAATATTCTCTTCAAATGTAGCTTTTGAAGATTTGGTTCTCAGAAGTCTTAAGGCTTCGCCTTTGAAAAAGCCTTTCCGGACGCTGGAGGGTGGCAGGACTGTGTGTATTGGAACGTTTCTGTCGGTTTAAAGTGCTTGCACACGTCGAGAAAGTAAAGGGAAAATAAAAAAATAAAACAAAGGGAAAAGAAAGGGGCGCCTGATCGCAGGTTAAATCAGTTATTGTTGGAAAAACCTCAGGAAAATGAAATTTTACGACCTAAAACAAATAATTCACAAATCATGCATACCTCAGGCGATAAATCACGCGTCACATGCATCACGTTTCACGAATCACGTTTCTTTGTAAGTAACTTTCACACGTCACGTTCAAATTTTAGCGCTCATCACGCGTCACGCATAAACCCTTTGTCCCCCTCATCTATCGATATCATCTAGGCTTTTCCACAAATATCCGGATATTTTTCGGCATATTTAGACGTTTCCGAGATATTTAAAAAATATTAAGATGTTTAGAGAATTTAGGGATGTTTAGAAACATTCATAGCACTTTTGGCTGAGCCCTGCGTTTTCCTCGGTATTTTCTTGAGACAGTAAAATTACTCAGTTCGGCGATTTCCCATTTGAAAAATGTATTCGAATAATTTCATATAACCCACAATTTTTCAAAATGGTGGATGCTTCTGATAACATCAAGGACCATCAAGGTGCCTGAAAATTCTTCCTCTCAGCCCTTTTACTACTGCAAACAATTTTTAAAATTTTTCGAGACTTTAAGAAAATTTTTTTGAGCATTTTCGGAAAGATATTTAGGCGATTGCATGTGATATCTGTGGAAATGCCTAGACCTATTCCAAAAAAACCGTGGCGACGAATGTAAACAGAAGCAAATCAAATGACAGCCAGGTTAATGGTAGGACATTTGTTATTGTATTAAAACCCAAAGAAAACCGCGGCAACGTGAAAGCAAGACCAAAAGAAATAATTTTCATTGGCTTGTGGCCACCGTAATGTCGACTGCAATCAGTAACTTGTGTTAAGACAAAAAAGCTAACCGGACTAAACTGGGCCTTAAACGGCTAGGCGTGACAGCGAGCAACATGGAAGAAGCTGACAGTGCAAGCATGTGCAGCACGTGATCTGCTAGGTGACAGCACGCAATACCCAGCAGTGCACGCAACGAGCAACACGTGCTTACCTGGGTAGTAGCGCGCAATACTTAGCAGTATATACACTCACGTGTACTGAGCACATGCGTGATCAGATGGAAGACAGTATGCAATACCCAACAGTGCACGCACGCGTCAGTAGAAGATATTCCCCCTCCTTGGACACACCCCCCTAAACGGTTGATGAAGAACATATCATGCGTGAAAATTAAGGTCCTTTTATATGGAGAAATGTTTGTCCTAACGGGAGGGTTACCCACGCCATCCTTTACCGAGAGTTTTGAAGCTGTCCTGGCTCTTCCCTATAAATTAGGAATACTACCGGTAGAGTGCCAATTTTCTAAACTGAATCATTGTTTAAAAAAGCAGTGCAAAACTCATATGTTTTTGTTGTTTTTTTAAAATGTTATTTTGATATCCACGTGAAAAATCGAAATTAGTCACACCACTATGGCCCTTGCAATTATTTACGACTAACAACATGCACAATAGAAGAAGTTTAATAAATCTCGTGAGCTATTACTTCGGTACGGTGCACGCACTTCAGCAAGTGGACTTTGGACCTGAGCACTTCTGATCGGATAATTTTCAAACGAAGCTACAGTTGCAAGCTCCCTGAAATTTTGGAGTAAGAAGACTATCCAAATTGATTTACTAAGTTCCCTGAAGCCTGACAGATAGTAGCCTCCCACGCAGACGTTC
>CM042748.1:40471545-40488656 GCA_022496165.2 Catalaphyllia jardinei | reverse complement strand
CGGTAAGTTACGGGCCATTCTTCACTCTATTGGACGAGATGGCGAGTGGGACAAGCGCTTAGGCCTTGGTAGCCCGGCGTCTGACAAATCCGTGAAAGATTTCCTGAGGCTGGTAACCGCAGAACAACTGCAGGCCCGTATAACACCGAAACAGGCTGCGCCGTTCTTTGTTGACAAATTGACACAATTATGTTTGCACTTAGAAAGAAAACTGCAAGGGTCTAGCAAGGCGATTGACAGATTCATCATAGCCCGCGACCAAGCATATTTTAAGCTGGCCTTCTTTAGTGGAGATCGGCCAGGGGATTTGGGACAGATTAAGGTTCCTGAAATCCTTCGTTTCCCCAATGATGACGGGCTTCTCTTTAACCACATTTGGGGGAAGACGTTGAGGGAGGGGGATGAAAATGTGTTTGGGGTTAGAAGAAATGCGCAAGCGGAAATCTGCCCTATTCGAGGCATTGAGTGCTACATGGAAGTGACTCGTGATATGAGGGTAGATTTAACGTGTGGCTACCTTTTCCGCCCAGTTACACCAGATTTGGGTATAAAAGACGCCCCCTTTTCCTCCTCCGCAGCCGAGTCACGGTTAAAGAGCTATCTTAAAGAAATGAGTGCGGATAACGGTGAGACGCTCCACGGTTTCCGGTCAGGCTGTGCAATTACCCTGGCCCTTACCGGTGCGGACCTGGCGGAAATCATGGATCACGTGGGATGGTCAAGGCGCCACACGGCGTTGTACTACATGCAACTAGCGAAAGTCTTAAATCCAGCAGGGGCCTCGGCAAGGCTCGCCTCGAGTGTTGGCTCCGAGCCATCTGCCTCCTGGCAGGACATTAATGAGCTAAAACGTTTTGTGTGTGCCTTCCCTGCAACCAATCAGGGGAAAAGAACCTACACAGAAGAGTGCCTGTGAGGTACGATGAAAATCTACCTCCCAGAGTTAGGGAATTGGATCGGGGTTTAGTTTTGGGGAGTTATGATTTGGTTCAGGAAGAGGGATGCCTCTCTTTTGACGGTCCAACGTTGGTCTCCTTAGGTAGCTGTTTAGTATTGGGGAGGAGCCCATCGTTGACCGGGTAGATAGAAACAGACTTAGTGACATTAAGTAACAGGAGCCAAATTTATCCCCAATCTTATTGCGGTACGACAATGGATGCAGTGTTGGATAGTTTACTATTCACACTGCATACATTAAAGTGACGCATATAAGATCAACACGTGTGAATAAATTATCACTTTGGCTCAACTGCAGCACGGGGAGGGATCGTGCGGATACGGGGCGACGAGGTGCTTACGGGCAAGCCCTGGGAACTAATGCTAGACTAGTTATCTTTCCCTCCCTCCCACCCTTACTTTTCTTTTTCCCACACTGTGACCGTTGTCGCGTCGCCAAATTTATCCCCAATCTTATTGCGGTACGACAATGGATGCAGTGTTGGATAGTTTACTAGTAGTATTCACAAATTTCTCGGCCTTTTATTATGTTAATTTTTTAAATTTTTTTTTTTTTTTTTTTAAAGTCGCATTTCGAATTAGTTGTCCTTATTGGTAGTGAATGCTAGGAACAGGCTAGCGGAGACTGGGACGAGCCACGAAAGATGGCGGTCACGCCGAAAATGTGCTTGTAGTATCTTTTTAGTTTCGCAGCCCCAGTGGTGGTAAAATATCATTAATAGCCATTAACAATGCCTGACGAACCATCGAACAAAAAAGCAACCTCGGAAAAAGGCAGAAAACGGACAAGGGAGGGTAGCTCCCAAATGGATGAGGAAGACGAGTCCGATCAACATCACAAGCATGGATGCAAAAAGTGCTTCGAAACAACAAACTCAAGGCTCTCCGGTATCGAAGAGAAACTCAACATGCTATTGGCTATACTTCCCGAGTTGGAAACTTATAAAACGAGGATTACTTTTCTTGAAGAAGAAAACAAAGCCCTTCAAACGAGCTTAGAGAATTCGCAAGCAGAGATAGAAGACCTAAAAGCCATTGTTCATGATGTCAATTTAAAGCAAGGAGCAGCCATCACCTCCAGTGAACGCATCGAGAGCGATCTCAAAGAGCTACATCGCCGACATGTTAAACTCGAATGTCACAGCCGTAGAGGAAATATGAAATTCTTTGGAATAAAGGAACGTGAAAACGAAACAAACGATGACACTGAACTCGCCCTAAGAGAATTCATGCGTACGAAGTTGAAGATCCTTCCAGTCGATGAAGAAAGTATTATTTTTGACAGAGTCCACAGAATTACTTCACGCCGTTCTCAATCAAATGGCCGAAGTCTTCAACCGCGACCGATTATAGTTAAGCTGACGGATTTTCAAGATAAATTTTTTATCAAATCCTACATTAAAAATCTTCCAAGAGGTGCCGGATTTGGAGTATCCGACGATTTTCCCAAAGAAGTTGACGAGGTAAGGAAGGTATTATATCCGATACTAAAGGCGGCCAAGCGTGAGAAGAAGGCTGCATACTTTAACGTCGAAAAGCTGATCATCAACGGTGCTCTTTACCGTGGCGATGAAACGTCCCAATTTTCTTTCTATGGGCGTTTAATGAACAATTAAGTTGAAATGATCGCTAAACCGTAGTTAAGTGAAAATTGTCTTTTTGTACGGAACCACATACTTGAGGGCTGCAGCCTTTTACTTCGATATCCAGTCAAAATGCCGCACAAAGCTTTAGGTAAGTCTGTAATAGTTAATTGTTTCTGTGTATGTTTCTGCAAGTGTTTTCTTTCTAGCTTTCTCTTCTGTAATGTTGATCAATTTTGTTTTGATGCCAACGAGGTAATAAGATTCAAACCTTTTCATAAATATCAACCGCACTGTGAGCATATTTGTAAGACAGCTATTTTCGTTATTTCATGGATGGCTTGTCTATCTTTTCATTAGAAGCTAGATGTATAAACTGCTATCACTTAACGTTAGAGGGCTAAACAGTTCGAGAAAGCGAAGACAAGTTTTTCGTTGGTTGCATCAACAACAATCAGATATAATCTTCCTGCAAGAAACTTATTCCTCGCCGGAATCTATTAAAAGATGGGAAACAGAATGGGGAGGTAAAACCGTGTCCAGCCACGGCTCCTCCCATAGTAGAGGAGTAATGATTTTATTCAAACCACGTCTTGATGTTGACTTGGAGAACATTGCTTTTTTTTTTTTTTTTTTTTTTTTTTTTTTTTTTTTTTATATTGATGGTAGCAAAATAGTTTTGGTCAATATTTACGCACCAAACGACGCAACCCAACAAGTTGTTTTCCTCTGGGACGTTTCAAAAGAATTTCTAGTCCCTTACGCCAACGACAACCTCGTGCTAGGAGGTGATTTTAACCGCACAATTAGCACTTTAGACAAAAAAGGCGGTAGACCGATTGACAGCAAAAAAGCTTCTCTCAACGAACTTCAATCGTTAATCAAAACACACAATTTAGTTGATTCGTGGCGTTTCAAAAATCCAAATCAGCCTGGCTTTACATGGGCTAACCCGTCAATGAAAATACAGTGTAGACTAGACTACTTCTTTATTTCAAAGCAGCTAAAAGATCGCGTAAAAGAGTGCAAAATAGTTCCAAACATTTACTCAGATCACTCTGCCGTCGCCCTTTCGGTGTCTTTTAATGAAAGTGAGCTCCCTCGAGGGTTCTGGAAGTTTAACAACTCTTTGCTATCAGATACTAATTACGTGGAACTGTTGACATTTAAAATTCCGATGTTTGCAAAAAAACATGAACAAGTCAACGACAAAGGGTTGTATTGGGAAATGATGAAAATGGAAATTCGTGCCTTTACTATAGCTTTTTCAAAGAAGAAAGCGAAACGAAAACGTGATGAAGAATCAAATCTTTTGTCGGAAATGATAAAATTGCAGACCAAACTCCAGACGTCATATAGTGATTCCCTTAAGGCCGAGCTAGAGAGAATAAAATTCAAGCTTTCTAAAATTGCGGGTATCAAAACACGAGGAACAATCGTGCGCAGTCGAGCGCGTTGGTACGAGCACGGTGAGAGGAATAGTAAATATTTTTACAACTTAGAAAAAAGGAACCAAAAAAAGAAACATATAACGTCGTTAGTTAATAACGATGGTGACAAAATCACAAACCCGAAGGACATCCTGGAGGAAGAAGAACGTTATTTCGAAGAGGTTTACACAACAAGAAATATGGACCCCAACTACCCAACTTTCAAAGAATTCTTTGAAATAGAAAATGAATTATCAGAAGAAGTCGCGAAAACGTGCGAAGGTGTCATGTCTATTGATGAGTGTGAGATTGCGTTAAAAACTATGGAAAACAACAAAACTCCCGGCACAGATGGGTTAACGCCTGAATTCTACCGCTACTTTTGGAACTTGCTCGGTTCATTTATGGTAAACAGCTTTAACTACGCCTTTCAAAACGGTACTCTTTCCATCTCTCAACGCCAAGGAATTATTTCCTTAATTCCGAAGAAGAAGAAGAATACCGAATATTTAAAAAATTTGCGACCTGTATCTCTACTGAATGTAGACTATAAAATCGCAACGAAGACCATTGCTCTGCGCTTGGAGAAGATCTTGCCGAACTTAATTCATCCTTGCCAATCTGGGTATGTTAAAGGAAGGTTCATTGGGGAAAGTATCAGGTTAATAGCAGACACAATGCATTTCACTAAAGAGAAGAATATTCCAGGGGTAGCCGTATTTTTAGATTTTGAGAAAGCTTTTGACTCGATTGAGTGGAATTTTATTCATAAATGCCTCGAAACGTTTAATTTCGGTCTCGACCTCCGACAATGGATAAAAGTGTTCTATACAGATATCTCTAGTTGTGTTTTGAATAACGGGTACGCCTCAAAACATTTTCATCTAGAACGCGGAGTGCGTCAAGGTTGCCCACTTTCTGGTATATTATTCATTATTGCTATTGAGTTACTCGCACAAAGTATTAGACGATCAAAAGAAATAAAAGGTATCGCAATAGATAAACATAATGAAGTCAAACTTTCGCAATATGCAGATGACACAACTGCACTTCTTTCTGACGTCCAATCAGTGTCAAAGTTATTTGATTTATTATCGCTTTTCGAAAGGTGCTCTGGTCTGAAACTAAACCAAACAAAATCTGAAATGCTATGGCTTGGCTGCATGCGCCACAGAAAAGACACCATACTTGAACTCCAAATGAGCGGCGAGCCAGTTTACGCGCTTGGAGTGCATTTTACATATGATCTAGAAGTGTCTGAAAAGAAAAATTTTTTTGACAAACTAGAATCTCTAAAGAGAACATTGAACATGTGGTCCCAGAGAGACCTCTCCATCGTTGGTAGGATAAATATAATTAAAACTCTAGCACTTTCAAAACTGGTCTTTATCTGCAGCGTCATGTGTACCCCTAAAGACTTCAGTAAAGAAGTAAACAAGATCACGTTCGACTTTATTTGGAATCACAAACCCGCCAAAATAAAAAAGACTACCCTCTTCAAGCAAAAAACAGCTGGTGGCTTGGACATGAAGGATTTTTCTCTCTTCGACAAAGCACTTAAGTTAAACTGGGTGAAACGATTATGCTCTAAATCGGATGCTCCATGGCAGTACATACCAAAATCGCTCCTAGCCGATGTTGGCGGTACAGAACTGTTTAAATGTAACTATGATTATAATCTCCTCGACCTAAACAACCATCTTCCCGCTTTCTACAAACAAATCATTTTTTACTGGCAGGACATCGCAACGGCCATACCTAAAAATAAAAATGAAGTTCTCTCACAGCCAATCTGGAATAATCGATTTTTAACTGTGAATAAGAAAATGGTATTCTTTTCTCATTGGTATCACGCAGGAATAAAACAAATCTCGGATCTATTTGACTCTTGTGAGGGTCGTTTCCTTCCATTTGATTCTTTTCGCAATAAATTTAATGTAAAATGTAACTTTTTACAATATTATAGCATTCTTTCTTCTATTCCACAAAATTGGAAGAAACTGTTGCAAGAAAGTTCCAAAGACCCAGTCACACCTCCCACCTCAATCTGTTCACTATCATGCAAGGCAATATATAGTATCCTGCTTAGCCTTGAAGGTCTACCTCCACCAACTTCTGAGAAAAAACTTTTAACGTCTGGCGTTGAAAAAAGCGACTTGAATAAAATCTATCTCCTACCATTCAAAGCCACGAAAGAAATTAAATTGGCAATGTTTCAATACAAAATCATTCACCGAGTTTTACCAACGAATAGCTTGTTACACAAAATGAAAAAAGTCGCTTCGCCCTCCTGTCCCTTTTGTCCTTCAGAGTGTCAGACCCTGTGGCATCTGTTTATAAACTGCAAATACGCAAGTTCTTTTTGGAATAGATTCCAGGAGTGGTACTCGACCGCTAGTAATACGAAACTGCTACTGTCAGAACTGGAGGTTATGTTCGGAATTATTCGCTGTCACACCTACTGTTTAGCCCTCAACCATCTCATTATTTTGGGTAAATATTTCTTATATGTTAACGCTTTAAATACCATAAAGTGCCGATTCGATGATTTTGTCTCACTAGTGCGCGACAAAATGTACCTAGAAAAATATATTGCAGTTACTTGTAATAAGGAGAAGGAATTCAGGAACAAATGGAAATTTTTTCTATCTTTATAACTTTGTGTTAGGTCCTTTTTTTTTTTCGCCGGCTTTGTATCTCAATTTGTTCCTTTTCTCTGTCTTCTTATATGCTAATCTATTGAATTCTATAAAATTAATACCCTATTAGTATTGGTGACTCGACAATTAGCATGTAAATAAAAACGTAAATAAATCAACTGTAATAGTGTAATTGTATTGTAATGCATGTATCCGTAAGTAGTGTAAGTTAACACAGTTTAAACATCGTGTAAAAGGTAATTATAATGCAAGTACATATGTTAAGTTTTAAGTAAGTGTAGTGCAAGTATATTTTAATAAGTTGAAATGTTGTAAACATTGTAAGTGAAAGTCATGTAAATAAAAAATTAAAAAAAGGAACAGGCTAGCAATGTTGAGCGATTCAGAGTCAGAACTGTTTATTACTCAAAGCAGTTTTAGCGGCAGCAGGTCAATTGACCTTTCGGAAAACAACTTTGAATCTTTATTTGCGGATGCAGACAACGACCGACGTTTTAACAGATAAAGAAGATTCTGGCCGAGGGATCATTACTGTAAGCGACAAGGAAATTCAGGCGAGGAATGAAGCAAGAATACCACAAAATACTAAAAGAGCAACTTCATGGAGTACACGAGTTTGGGATGACTGGGTTACAGAGCGAAACTCGTTACCAATAAATGACTGAGACACTTTCGTGGTAGCTCCAAACAGTGGAATTTTAAAGACACTTGGCAATTTCGAACTGTCGTTTTGGCTGAGCAACTGGATCAGCAACTGATTTTTCGGGGGCCTCAGTGGAAAGCGATGAACCACTGACTTAGAAAATCTGCGGATGTGCGCCAAAAGAAAACACTGCTCAGTTCAATTTTAGTAATTGTAGCGTCGTATTTAATATTGCCATGCATATTAACACATAATCCCCTCGCATTTAAATTAGCTGTTCATTAGCCCCGCTCTTCCCTAAAACAATCAAAGCCGCACCGGGCTTTTTAGACAGTTGATTTGGGGGTTATATGATATATTCCCCCCGAAAAGGAACAAAGGAATCCAAACAGTTCAGTTGTGATTTTTGAAACAGTTCAGTTGTGATTTTTCACACTTCAGTTGTGATTTTTGAAACAGTGTTCTAGCGGAAGGAGTTCCAAAATGCCACTACCAGTTTATTCACCATGTATGAATGTGAGTGGTGTTTCTACGGATGACCAGCTGGAATTAATAAGAAGAATATACCATGCGAGAGGGCCCAGCTTTGTCTGGCACATCGACGGCTATGACAAACTGAAACCTTACGGATTCTGTGTGCATGGAGCCATCGCTGGATTTTCAAGGAGGCTTATTTGGCTCGAGGTTGGTCCCACAAATAACAACCCTGAAGTTATCACTAAATTTTACCTTGATGCTGTAAAACAAGTTGGTGGTTTACCGAGAAAAGTGAGATCAGATGACGGAACTGAGAACAGCATGGTAGCAGCAGTACATACATACATACATACATACATACATAACCTTTATTAACGTGTCGATATGTATTTAGCTCTAAGCTAAGAGCTAATTGTGGACACTTAAAAAAATCAAAGCTAATTAATTAAGCTAAAACTAATCAATCA
Source organism: Catalaphyllia jardinei (assembly GCA_022496165.2). NCBI lineage: Eukaryota > Metazoa > Cnidaria > Anthozoa > Scleractinia > Caryophylliidae > Catalaphyllia > Catalaphyllia jardinei. The sequence goes on along the minus strand of CM042748.1, from coordinate 40,480,439 downwards.
TGATAATTAATCAATAAAATTACAATTAAAAAGCTAAAATCAGTAGATTAAAATTTACAAATTTAAATAAGTTTACAATTAACTGTAAAGAGAGTAAAATTATTTACAATGCTAAACCTATCCTACTAACATTACGAAGTTAGTTAAAAATATATATAATTTAAAAGGGACTAAAATCTGACATCTCGGTCAGGACTGGCACACTTTACAATTGCAGCTCCCGTCCAATAATCCTTTTACGTTCATTCCTCGGATTGCATCTTTGAATGCTTTAAGGCTCGTTTTTTGACGTAAGCTAATATTCATTTTACTCCATAAATAGGGTCCTAGATATCGGATACTATGTTTACCGTACTTTGTAGTGTTAACTCTAGGGATAGAGAAGTCTTTGTTACGTAAATTGTATTTACTATTTGAGAAACGGAAAATGTCAATCATAGTCTTGGGTACTAAATTATGCTTTACTTTATACATTAAAATTAAAATGTCTTGTAATCTTCGATTTTCTAACTCTCAGTAGTTTTGCCCATTCGAGAAGCTACTCATACGTTGCTGTTTTATTACTGAATACAGCACGCAAGGCTCGTTCCTGTGCCCGTTCTAGCTTCTTAGTGTCTGATGCTCTGCAAAAATGCCAGACCATGTTGGAGTAGGTTAAATTCGGTAGCACCCCAGCCTTGTACAACTGAAGCAAGGCATGAGTAGGAACCAGTTTCTTTAGTCGATTAAGAACACCTACTTTGCTTCCTGCTTTCTTACAAATATCACTTATATGTGAACTATAGTTCAGTCTATTGTCAAGTGTCACTCCAAGAAGCTTAAGGAAAGGTTTAGATTCGACATTCTCACCATCAATTTTGACATTAATTGCTGCATCCTCTATATCCCTGTTACTCAAAATCATTGCACCATACTTTTTATGATTGCCCTTAAGATAGTTCTCATTGTACCATCTTGATATAACCACACCCTCGTTTTTCAAAGTCTGCTCTACTTCGGCTATTGATTCAGCAATAACATAAATCTGGTGGTCGTCTGCGTACATTGAGAGATTTGCATCTGTTATTTGATATGTCAAGCCATTTTGGAACATATTCCATAGAAGAGGACCAAAGGATGAGCCCTGAGGACATCCTTTTCTCATACCCTTCCAGTCACTTACGACTGAATTTAGTTTTACCCTGTTTTGTCTATTTATGAAATACGATCGCATGAGACGGAGTGCTTGCTCTGAGAAACCATATACTTTTAGCTTATTGATCAATAAGCTTTACTCATATCGGTGGAGAGTATCCCAACTACTTGTATATTGTCCATAGCTAATTTCCATTCTTCTGTCAGTCTGACAATAGTTGTTTCGCAGCTGTGGATTTTTCTGTATGCTGAAATGCAAGTCGAAGATACTATCAAAGTGCTGATAAACTTGTCCACTCAATAATTGTTCATACCCTTTATCTACTGTGCTTAAGACTGTCACAGGTCGGTAGTTCATTTCATTTAGTGGATCTTCCTTCTTAAATACAGGACACCATTCACCTCTTTTCCAAGCATCTGGCCATTTACCTGTATCGATGCTTGTATTGAATAGCATTGTTAATGAGTCTGCAATCCCTGTAGAAGCAAGCTTCAACATTTTAGGTGTAATAGAATCCCATCCACAGGTTTTCCTAGTGTTCAATTTTTCCAATGTAGATTTGATTTGGGCACTCTTTAGCTTTCTAAATTGGAATATTGGTCCTTCCTGTTCATGTATACTAGTTCTAATTCTTCCTAGACTTGAGTGTTCTGACAAATCATGCTCATTTAGCATGCTTGCTCCTACACCTCCTATAGCATCTGCCATAGTTGCAGAATAGTTGACCATTATGTTTGAAACATTTGTCTGATCTTTCTCAACTCTTCCATCTGTTTTCCATCTGATACATCTCTGAGGTCGAGCCACAGTGACGAAGATGCAGGTCTTGGGTGTTTTCTCACTGGTAGGTTCACAGCTAATCAGAGGATTGAAGCATGTTGGTAACATCTAGCTAAGGATGGTCCTGGTAGGTGGATTAATTTTTTTAAAGATCTGCGTGACTTGGGTCTCTTTATTGACTCAGATCCAGTTCATGTTGACTGCATTCGATTTTGCTTCATGCCTATTTTAAGAAATGAGCTATATCAAGTGGCGGAATTGTGGAATCAACACAGAATATCGTCAAGCAAATTTGGAAACAGCAGTGGTCCTCGGGGACACCTGACTGCATGTTTTTTCTACCTCACCTTTACAATACAGATGACTATAGAACAGATGTAGACGAGGATGACCTTCACGAGTTCTATGATCACTCCACAATGTGCCCGCCTGACTACAGCGAGAATTTCAAGGAATTAGCTCTGACTATCATGAATGAACATCACCTTCCAGAGCCACACGATGTTAGCTCTGCTCTCGATCTCTATATGAGACTCCTCTAAGAGGTGGAAAAGTCAACATAATTTTTCTCTGAGTATATCCTTCGAACGTGTTCTTCCACAATAACCATTTTATTTAGTTAATGACGATTGTGTTTTTGTCTATAAAGAAGAAACTGCTAACTCTACATGTACTGAAGTCATTATAAATCATAAGAACCAGAAAGGCTTAATGCATATCTGACTGGGTTGGTGTGTGAACTGGAACTGACAAAAGCTAGAACTCAAACACTTATTATGTCAAAAACTTAAAGTAAACTATAACAATAAAAAAAATTGTCTGGGATCTTAACAAAGTGTTCAGTGCATGCTACTTACCTTCGCCTCAAATGTCAGCACTTTTAAATTTTTCTAGCACAAAGTCACCTCCTCCCAAGACCCCCAAGATCTCTTATGGTCTACCCTGAAATCAGAACTTCATACCTAAGATACAACAGACTAACACAACATTCTTCCCAGCTTGAAAACACAGCTGACACAGACCCCTGGTTCTGAGGCTGCCTTAGTTAAAACTACAACAGTACTTAGTTACGAACACAAAAATTTCAGAAACCAATTTTGTGCAGTCCAATTAAATAGCCTGTTATTTACAGTAACTTCTATCTTCTTGTCAATCATAATATCCATTGCTGTTGTAAATCGCAAAAACTTTAAGATTTTTGGCATTTCCAGACCCCTTACAGTTACAAATCGCTGCAAAAATTTAAATGCATCTCTCTCCTTCACTTTGTGGATTTGAGGTGAGACAAGATAGCACCTTTTTCGTTGTAGGTTTAAGACTATCATAGAAGCCCTCAATGGCTGAAATAGTTTGGAACTGGGGATATTGCTTAAACTGCTGTACAAAAGGTTGTAAAGGTGAAATCATGAGATGTGGTTTCTGAACTAGTTCCTGCTTGGAAATTTCAAGAATGAGGTTTTCAGTGGTAACAACCCTTCTACACTTGAATCTTTCAAGAAAATCAGTAAAATTCATCATCATCTGGAAGCTGATTCTTTCTTATAATATCTACAATTAATTCTTCCTCTACTGGGGATAGGTATTTTGTAAAAGAATCAACAAACATGGAATCTGGAACTTGGTTGCCAAAGAGGCAGTAGCATAGAAAAGCTTTTGACAAAAATGTGGGAAAATAGGAGACAGAAACAAAACCTTTCACTAAAATTCTCCCCACAGCCTCCCACTCCTGAACAAAGTAATCATGTCTCACGAAGGGAACCCTTTCTCTCTCTCCGAGAGTCATGGAGATAGAAAATTCGTTCCAGAATAAAGTGTACACTTCGCAAATTACCCCAACACCCACACCTTTTTCAAGCTCTCCTTTTTCATTAATCACTTTAAAATCAATATTACAGTTCATTACACTTGAGTCTTTAAAATTTTCAATCAATTCAGTTCTTATGCATGATCTGTGAACTGTGAGAATTCTCTCTGGAAGATCTCTTGATGAAGAGGGACATGGGGAATCCTGCTTAACAGAGCCTTCATCGCGACTGCAATTCTCTTCATTTGTAAGCCTTGGGTGACTGGTTTCATTAGCTACATTGCTATGTGATCCTTCTGTATCTGTTTCATCCACCCAATTTGATAGTAAAGCTACCCGCCTAGATTTTATTTCATCCATAGTTAACAAGACCGGGTTTTCTGGTGTATCTGGGCTTTCTGTAGTATATGGGCTCCCCCCATCAGCGATCCTAGAAAACTCATATTCTCAGTTCTGCTCACATCGAATACATTCTTCTTCTTCCAAATACGTACAGCTACATACTGAACAAAGAACGCGCTTAACAGCATCTGATGCTACCAGCGAAGTATTCAGGTTGACTGACCCTTCAAAATTTTCCTCGTCTTCTTCAAGTTGTGAAAAGAATGTGTCTTGGTGCTGTGATCTTAGATAGAGGTAAGTTGTCGACGGATAGAGACCATTTTCCTTTAAATAACTTTCAATAGTTCCTTCACCAGGAAATCGAATTATGGCCGTTTGGGTTGTGTCGCAGATATCTAGGAGCATGTCGTCAGCAGAGCCAGCGAAAGCACTTTTCCTGTCAGGGAAAAACAAAGCAGTGGCTTTTGCTTCAGTTCTTCAACTGTGGGAGCTTCCGACGCAGTATAAGCAACGAACCGGTTTCCGCCACCGTTCTTCTGACGAACTGGAACAAAAACTCCTGACTTGTTGACGCACAGGCGGCCCAAGCGCAAGATGAGAGGAATAATTTATGTAAATGAAACGTACGCGAACGTGACTCTTGCCTTCGAGCGGTGTTGTGTTACAAAGATGCGATTTACATAGGTTTGTATGGGAAATTTTCGGGTTTGCTTTAACTACCTAAAATCTAATGTTCTGTGAATAAAACTGACTTACCTTGCTTTCCTGTCGTATTCTTTTTCGTTTCACTGTGTTTGTGGCCGTTTTGAAGCGTTTTGAGCGAGTTAGCGCTGGTGGCGGTGTCAACTCGCTCAAAACGCTTCAAAACGGCCACAAACACAGTGAAACGAAAAAGAATACGACAGGAAAGCAAGGTAAGTCAGTTTTATTCACAGAACATTAGATTTTAGGTAGTTAAAGCAAACCCGAAAATTTCCCATACAAACCTATGTAAATCGCATCTTTGTAACACAACACCGCTCGAAGGCAAGAGTCACGTTCGCGTACGTTTCATTTACATAAATTACTCCTCTCATCTTGCGCTTGGGCCGCCTGTGGTTGACGTAATGAATCCAGCGAAGTTGGATTCGATGTTCTTTATCGGTCTTTCTTTTCTTCCCTTTTGACTGACCTCTGATGCGGTCGAGCAATCCTGACAGTCGGCTTACCGTTCGTCTGTTTGGTTCACGAGGCACTGCTTCAGAACTCGTAGAGGCAGATTCACCCTGACGTCTTATTTCCTCTCGGACAGTTTGCCTTATTATAGCATCCATCCTTTAAAACACCAAGCACTGTCAAACCCAAACTAGAGGACAACTTTGCCGCCTTCCAAAATGGCGGGAGAAAAACACCCGCCTGTCTCAATTCCCGTATGTTAAGTTCCAGTCTCTTTCGGCCAACCGAAAAAATCACAACAGAGCTGTTTCAAAAATCAAAACTGAACTGTGAAAAATCACAACTGAACTGTTTAAAAAATCACAACTGAACTGTTTAAAAAATCACAACTGAACTGTGAAAAATCACAACTGAACTGTTTCAAAAATCACAACTGAACTGTGAAAAATCGCGATTCGCCATCTAAATCGACCCCGACTTTCTATGTCCGACCTCGTAGCTCAGTCGGCAGAGTAACGGTAGATCTGTTCCGGAGGTCGTGGGTTCGATTCCTACCGAGGTCAAAAGATTTTTTCTTTACCTCGAGTGGTTCCCTGATTCCCTTTACTAGGGCTAACGCCCAGTGGGTTATTTATGGGTTAAATTAGCACTAAAAATTTACACTTCAGAGTTAATTCTCTATTACATCATTTGTGTTCATAGTGCTACGCGGCACAACATTCATATTAACTACCTCAATCGGCCGCTTAAATATCGCATAGTGGTGAACAAATCGTGTGGTGTGGCGGCGTCTCTACCTCGAAATTATATTTCCTTTTCGCTATCACCGGGCTATCCGCGATTAGAAGTCTACTTCGTAGTTTTATTGTGTAATATGCCGATAACGAGAGTTTCAATCGATAATTCCCCATTTCGTACAAGGCAACAGTTGAAATGTTGCATTTCGATGCACAGAATTTTGGCGGAAATTTTGCCGCAGTATTTCTATTAGGAATTACGAACTTAACTCTGATTGGATATTACTTCCACTTTGTAAATAGTTCACCCCTGAACTGAAAACAATATCGTTTCGTTTCTGAGGAAACGAAACAAAAACGCAGCGATTGGACTATATGTTACAGCAACATAATGTGAGTAGACACATTGTTCGCGCACTGTAATTTCAACTATTTTTCAAAACGCGAAATTAACGTGTCGCGAAAATATCATGGAATAACGTATTTAAATCTTGGTAATAATCATTTCTATTATAAAATTACTCGACTTTTAGCGAAAAAACGGCGTGCCCCGCATTCAGCAGGGCAAGAGCTGCACAACATTTCTCGGTAAAACAAATTGCACACACCTTGCCGGTTTCGTTGCGGGATTAGTAGTTCCATTCAAATTTATTCATCAAGACTTCTACCTATTATCCATCTGTGGACCGAGTACATCATGTTTATTGCTGAGGTCGTAATCTCTACACTTTTACTCGATATTTTGTTATACAAGTACAGTCGTTTCCTATTTATTTAGCTAAAATGCTCTTTTCAGCAGCCAAGTGGAAAATTTAACTTGAGAAATTTTAAAACAAACATACAAACAGTGGAGTTAATAAAATTACAGCTAATGTACATATTACAATATTCGAGCTTAACCAGATTTTTTTATTTTCACTAATCGTAACATATTTTGACTAATCATAAACAGAACTGACCAATCAGTCCTTTCGCCCCGCCTTCTCTAGTGTAACAAGGATAAATATTACAATGTTTTATTCACATAACGGTATTTTATTTGGGAACGATCCTGTATCCAGGCAGCTGCCAGCCGTTAAAACAAAGAGTTCTTTTCTTTTGTTCTGACGGTACCTTTGAAATTACAAAAGGTCTCTTTTTTGCTGTGCTTTAACTATATGACGATGTTTAAAAATGATTTTAAATGTTGACTCAGGTTGTGTTTTTCATTACCATGACTTTACTGGACGTGATTTCATTTCACTTTAATTTTCAGCGAAATCTTTCCCGCTTATCACGTCCTTTTAATGTATTGTACGTGCTATTAAAGAAACGCAAATAATATATAAATTACTGCATGCGCACAACAGCTAAGACATACAATGCTAGTTTAAATGTTTTCCAGAAGGTTCCAAATTATAAGTGAAATTACAAGCTGTCCGTTTGCTCAATGTACTATCTCTAGCAACGTTTGGGCTCAAATTACTCATTTGTATATAACTGACGTCGATTATCACAGGAGAAACCCTTGTGACTCTCACGGAATCCTTGCGCCACAGACAACTGCGAAGGTTTTTCCTGAAATTTGCATCCCAGAACGCATAAATAAATGGGTAAAATATTGAGCTTGTCTCGGAGATACAATCAAACAAGGGCCTTAAAGGTAGCTTTTGATAAGTTATCCTACCCTTTTTAGTGGGATAAGATGCACATATATCGAGAATCATTACTGGGCCCCAGCTAATGAGAAAACTTAAGACTACCAGGACAAGCATCTGAGTTGCTTTTAGCTTGGCCTTTGCACAGCTACTGTTCATGCTGTTGTTCATCTTTGTCCTTTTCCACAGAAAGACAGTTATCTTGGTGTAGGCAAATGTGATCACAATTAGAGGAACCACAAATGCGAACGCAAAATAGACCGTAAAGGCAACCTTCCGCTCCAGTGAATTCGGTTTCCCAGGAGTGCAGTGTCTGTGGAACGGTTTGGAATCTGAACTAACTGCTGTATCGTTACTGGTCAAGTTTGATGAAGAATTTGAAGGAAGATACAGTTGAGCGCGAAGTTGTATTCGGGGAGAAAGTGAAGCGCTGACGATAAAGCCCGAGCATATCACCAGAGCATAAAACCAGATTAAAATTACAATGAGATATTTCCTGGTCTTAATTGTCAGGGCCCGGAGAGGAAATAAAATGTGGACGTAGCGATCGATGGCAATTCCTGTCAGAAGCACAAAAGTTACCGCTGCGCACGTAAACTGCGAGAATATAACCAGTTGGCAAGGAACAGTGCTGGATGTGTCCAAGTTCTCGTGGTGTTTCAGTGTCCGTCGAAGGAACGTTATTGATCTAAACACAAGATCCGCGACGGACAAATGGAGGATAAAAAAGTTGGATAGTTTTGTGGGCGATTTTCCAATTTTACCTGTGACTAAAACACAGCAAACAATTATATTCTCCGCAGCTCCTAGAACCAAAAGGGCACAGCTTATGCTAAACAAGGTTGAGAAGTATGTTTCTTGATCTCTCCTGAATGTTCTTTCCCGTGGCAAGTAATCAGTGAACGTTGAAACGTTGGCTGGCATGTTTCCGAGGAGGTACTGGTCTATTCCAGACTGAACTATCTCGCAACTCCTAGTTTATGATGGATGCTTCACTGTTTCTCTGTGAATCTAAAATGTTATCTGTGTTGTTAGCCTCTCTTTATTTATTGCCACGTCTATAGCTAGTTGTATCAAATGATCCGTCTTGTCTTAAAAATATAATACTTTCATTAAGCTGTAGGTTATTTGCATTAGAATACTGCAAAAAAGCTATTGGTTGATCGGTTAGTAGATAAATACTCTATTAATTAAAAACTAATTTTTGCTCTTATTTTTTCTGTGTTTTCCTCTCGGAGAGGGGTTTTCAAACGCCATGCGCGCAGTGTTAATACTTTATTAATACACCATTTTGCTAATGATCA
>CM042748.1:40440961-40471445 GCA_022496165.2 Catalaphyllia jardinei | reverse complement strand
CCAGAGCACCTTTCGAAAAGCGATAATAAATCAAATAACTTTGACACTGATTGGACGTCAGAAAGAAGTGCAGTTGTGTCATCTGCATATTGCGAAAGTTTGACTTCATTATGTTTATCTATTGCGATACCTTTTATTTCTTTTGATCGTCTAATACTTTGTGCGAGTAACTCAATAGCAATAATGAATAATATACCAGAAAGTGGGCAACCTTGACGCACTCCGCGTTCTAGATGAAAATGTTTTGAGGCGTACCCGTTATTCAAAACACAACTAGAGATATCTGTATAGAACACTTTTATCCATTGTCGGAGGTCGAGACCGAAATTAAACGTTTCGAGGCATTTATGAATAAAATTCCACTCAATCGAGTCAAAAGCTTTCTCAAAATCTAAAAATACGGCTACCCCTGGAATATTCTTCTCTTTAGTGAAATGCATTGTGTCTGCTATTAACCTGATACTTTCCCCAATGAACCTTCCTTTAACATACCCAGATTGGCAAGGATGAATTAAGTTCGGCAAGATCTTCTCCAAGCGCAGAGCAATGGTCTTCGTTGCGATTTTATAGTCTACATTCAGTAGAGATACAGGTCGCAAATTTTTTAAATATTCGGTATTCTTCTTCTTCTTCGGAATTAAGGAAATAATTCCTTGGCGTTGAGAGATGGAAAGAGTACCGTTTTGAAAGGCGTAGTTAAAGCTGTTTACCATAAATGAACCGAGCAAGTTCCAAAAGTAGCGGTAGAATTCAGGCGTTAACCCATCTGTGCCGGGAGTTTTGTTGTTTTCCATAGTTTTTAACGCAATCTCACACTCATCAATAGACATGACACCTTCGCACGTTTTCGCGACTTCTTCTGATAATTCATTTTCTATTTCAAAGAATTCTTTGAAAGTTGGGTAGTTGGGGTCCATATTTCTTGTTGTGTAAACCTCTTCGAAATAACGTTCTTCTTCCTCCAGGATGTCCTTCGGGTTTGTGATTTTGTCACCATCGTTATTAACTAACGACGTTATATGTTTCTTTTTTTGGTTCCTTTTTTCTAAGTTGTAAAAATATTTACTATTCCTCTCACCGTGCTCGTACCAACGCGCTCGACTGCGCACGATTGTTCCTCGTGTTTTGATACCCGCAATTTTAGAAAGCTTGAATTTTATTCTCTCTAGCTCGGCCTTAAGGGAATCACTATATGACGTCTGGAGTTTGGTCTGCAATTTTATCATTTCCGACAAAAGATTTGATTCTTCATCACGTTTTCGTTTCGCTTTCTTCTTTGAAAAAGCTATAGTAAAGGCACGAATTTCCATTTTCATCATTTCCCAATACAACCCTTTGTCGTTGACTTGTTCATGTTTTTTTGCAAACATCGGAATTTTAAATGTCAACAGTTCCACGTAATTAGTATCTGATAGCAAAGAGTTGTTAAACTTCCAGAACCCTCGAGGGAGCTCACTTTCATTAAAAGACACCGAAAGGGCGACGGCAGAGTGATCTGAGTAAATGTTTGGAACTATTTTGCACTCTTTTACGCGATCTTTTAGCTGCTTTGAAATAAAGAAGTAGTCTAGTCTACACTGTATTTTCATTGACGGGTTAGCCCATGTAAAGCCAGGCTGATTTGGATTTTTGAAACGCCACGAATCAACTAAATTGTGTGTTTTGATTAACGATTGAAGTTCGTTGAGAGAAGCTTTTTTGCTGTCAATCGGTCTACCGCCTTTTTTGTCTAAAGTGCTAATTGTGCGGTTAAAATCACCTCCTAGCACGAGGTTGTCGTTGGCGTAAGGGACTAGAAATTCTTTTGAAACGTCCCAGAGGAAAACAACTTGTTGGGTTGCGTCGTTTGGTGCGTAAATATTGACCAAAACTATTTTGCTACCATCAATAATAGTCTCGGCTAAAATACATCTGCCAAAATTATCTGCAGCAATGTTCTCCAAGTCAACATCAAGACGTGGTTTGAATAAAATCATTACTCCTCTACTATGGGAGGAGCCGTGGCTGGACACGGTTTTACCTCCCCATTCTGTTTCCCATCTTTTAATAGATTCCGGCGAGGAATAAGTTTCTTGCAGGAAGATTATATCTGATTGTTGTTGATGCAACCAACGAAAAACTTGTCTTCGCTTTCTCGAACTGTTTAGCCCTCTAACGTTAAGTGATAGCAGTTTATACATCTAGCTTCTAATGAAAAGATAGACAAGCCATCCATGAAATAACGAAAATAGCTGTCTTACAAATATGCTCACAGTGCGGTTGATATTTATGAAAAGGTTTGAATCTTATTACCTCGTTGGCATCAAAACAAAATTGATCAACATTACAGAAGAGAAAGCTAGAAAGAAAACACTTGCAGAAACATACACAGAAACAATTAACTATTACAGACTTACCTAAAGCTTTGTGCGGCATTTTGACTGGATATCGAAGTAAAAGGCTGCAGCCCTCAAGTATGTGGTTCCGTACAAAAAGACAATTTTCACTTAACTACGGTTTAGCGATCATTTCAACTTAATTGTTCATTAAACGCCCATAGAAAGAAAATTGGGACGTTTCATCGCCACGGTAAAGAGCACCGTTGATGATCAGCTTTTCGACGTTAAAGTATGCAGCCTTCTTCTCACGCTTGGCCGCCTTTAGTATCGGATATAATACCTTCCTTACCTCGTCAACTTCTTTGGGAAAATCGTCGGATACTCCAAATCCGGCACCTCTTGGAAGATTTTTAATGTAGGATTTGATAAAAAATTTATCTTGAAAATCCGTCAGCTTAACTATAATCGGTCGCGGTTGAAGACTTCGGCCATTTGATTGAGAACGGCGTGAAGTAATTCTGTGGACTCTGTCAAAAATAATACTTTCTTCATCGACTGGAAGGATCTTCAACTTCGTACGCATGAATTCTCTTAGGGCGAGTTCAGTGTCATCGTTTGTTTCGTTTTCACGTTCCTTTATTCCAAAGAATTTCATATTTCCTCTACGGCTGTGACATTCGAGTTTAACATGTCGGCGATGTAGCTCTTTGAGATCGCTCTCGATGCGTTCACTGGAGGTGATGGCTGCTCCTTGCTTTAAATTGACATCATGAACAATGGCTTTTAGGTCTTCTATCTCTGCTTGCGAATTCTCTAAGCTCGTTTGAAGGGCTTTGTTTTCTTCTTCAAGAAAAGTAATCCTCGTTTTATAAGTTTCCAACTCGGGAAGTATAGCCAATAGCATGTTGAGTTTCTCTTCGATACCGGAGAGCCTTGAGTTTGTTGTTTCGAAGCACTTTTTGCATCCATGCTTGTGATGTTGATCGGACTCGTCTTCCTCATCCATTTGGGAGCTACCCTCCCTTGTCCGTTTTCTGCCTTTTTCCGAGGTTGCTTTTTTGTTCGATGGTTCGTCAGGCATTGTTAATGGCTATTAATGATATTTTACCACCACTGGGGCTGCGAAACTAAAAAGATACTACAAGCACATTTTCGGCGTGACCGCCATCTTTCGTGGCTCGTCCCAGTCTCCGCTAGCCTGTTCCTAGCATTCACTACCAATAAGGACAACTAATTCGAAATGCGACTTTAAAAAAAAAAAAAAAAAAATTTAAAAAATTAACATAATAAAAGGCCGAGAAATTTGTGAATACTACTAGTAAACTATCCAACACTGCATCCATTGTCGTACCGCAATAAGATTGGGGATAAATTTGGCGACGCGACAACGGTCACAGTGTGGGAAAAAGAAAAGTAAGGGTGGGAGGGAGGGAAAGATAACTAGTCTAGCATTAGTTCCCAGGGCTTGCCCGTAAGCACCTCGTCGCCCCGTATCCGCACGATCCCTCCCCGTGCTGCAGTTGAGCCAAAGTGATAATTTATTCACACGTGTTGATCTTATATGCGTCACTTTAATGTATGCAGTGTGAATAGTAAACTATCCAACACTGCATCCATTGTCGTACCGCAATAAGATTGGGGATAAATTTGGCTCCTGTTACTTAATGTCACTAAGTCTGTTTCTATCTACCCGGTCAACGATGGGCTCCTCCCCAATACTAAACAGCTACCTAAGGAGACCAACGTTGGACCGTCAAAAGAGAGGCATCCCTCTTCCTGAACCAAATCATAACTCCCCAAAACTAAACCCCGATCCAATTCCCTAACTCTGGGAGGTAGATTTTCATCGTACCTCACAGGCACTCTTCTGTGTAGGTTCTTTTCCCCTGATTGGTTGCAGGGAAGGCACACACAAAACGTTTTAGCTCATTAATGTCCTGCCAGGAGGCAGATGGCTCGGAGCCAACACTCGAGGCGAGCCTTGCCGAGGCCCCTGCTGGATTTAAGACTTTCGCTAGTTGCATGTAGTACAACGCCGTGTGGCGCCTTGACCATCCCACGTGATCCATGATTTCCGCCAGGTCCGCACCGGTAAGGGCCAGGGTAATTGCACAGCCTGACCGGAAACCGTGGAGCGTCTCACCGTTATCCGCACTCATTTCTTTAAGATAGCTCTTTAACCGTGACTCGGCTGCGGAGGAGGAAAAGGGGGCGTCTTTTATACCCAAATCTGGTGTAACTGGGCGGAAAAGGTAGCCACACGTTAAATCTACCCTCATATCACGAGTCACTTCCATGTAGCACTCAATGCCTCGAATAGGGCAGATTTCCGCTTGCGCATTTCTTCTAACCCCAAACACATTTTCATCCCCCTCCCTCAACGTCTTCCCCCAAATGTGGTTAAAGAGAAGCCCGTCATCATTGGGGAAACGAAGGATTTCAGGAACCTTAATCTGTCCCAAATCCCCTGGCCGATCTCCACTAAAGAAGGCCAGCTTAAAATATGCTTGGTCGCGGGCTATGATGAATCTGTCAATCGCCTTGCTAGACCCTTGCAGTTTTCTTTCTAAGTGCAAACATAATTGTGTCAATTTGTCAACAAAGAACGGCGCAGCCTGTTTCGGTGTTATACGGGCCTGCAGTTGTTCTGCGGTTACCAGCCTCAGGAAATCTTTCACGGATTTGTCAGACGCCGGGCTACCAAGGCCTAAGCGCTTGTCCCACTCGCCATCTCGTCCAATAGAGTGAAGAATGGCCCGTAACTTACCGATATAAGAGTCAATGGTTTTGTAAGATAAACGTATGGCGCATCCACACGAAAATCGTCCCTTTTTGCCGATATGGTCGCAACCATTGCGGTGAATCTGCGTTTTCCCATCCTTATCCTTAAAAATAAGGAAACGACAAACATCAGGCGGGGTCACAGTGGCCAAAGTGACATGTCCCGGAAGTGAGGCCAGAAAGCTTTCAAACTCTTTTTGTAACGAGTCTTTCTGTTTAGCATAGCTAGTAGCACGGTCAAAGTCCCTTAGCTGCCGTAAACGTTGATCAATGCACTCCAAATCGACGTTAACTTGTTTGACATTTGCTTTTGTCAAGACTTGCCGATTATAGCCACACCTTTGACAGAATCTAAAATCCTGGTCATTTGCATGGGAACAAGTCGGGCATCTGACGGATAGCGTAAACAACTTAGCAACAACAGGAAGTTCCTAAGGGGAAAGAAAGGCGAGACGTTTGTCGTCTATCAAAGGAACGTTTTATTTCCAACATGTTATAGTTATTACATTGGATTTATCCAAGCCAAAGAAGAAAAAGAAAAAACAGCTTATGACTCTAACGAGGAATCCCCCCACATGTCGGGGCTTCCCCAGTCCAGTTAAATATTTACACGCAATTCGAAAGCAATGTCACTGCTATGAGTTCTACTCAAAAGCTATCTGAAAAGCCCACAGTTCCCCTGGGATCTTGACTTCATTGTTCCAACCTTCTTTCGTAGGGATTAACAAAGCATGCGAATCACCTAGATCTGCCATCTTTTGCGTTTTTCTGGAGATACATTGTAAAAACGGCCACCAATACTTCCTTGGGTATGTATCCAAAACCACAAGCGTGCATGGCTGTCGGTAAGACTGGATAAAACGCAAGACTGGGCCGACTAAGCCATTTGGCGGGAAAACATATGGACGCTGCATAACAGAAGAGAAGTTCGTCAAATCTTGTGCAAACAGATTCACCCCACTCGAGCATGGCGAGGGCCACGGCGTAAAATGGGGAAGATGATTCCCTTGTTTGTCAGTCATAGCATTTGAATCTAGGGCCATCAAATCACAGGAGTGGCCATTCAGACCGCCAAAGACCCGTTGTACCTCACTCCAGGTCTCCGGTGTTAGTGTGTAGTCCAAAGAAGATAGCCTGCGAGAAGGGGGATCCGCCGGGTTTTCCCGTGACGGGACGTACAACATGCGTAATAATAGATTCAGGTCCACAGTGGTAAAAAATAATGCCTTGATAGCCTCGTTCAAATCATGACTTTTGCCTCCTTGATTAGTCCGCGCATGCATGACTGCCTGGTTGTCAATCATGACATCGACGCGACAATCTTGGACAAGATGTTTAAAGGCTTGTAAGACCTTATCCACTGCCATGGCTTCCCTTGTCGCGATATCCAGCATCATCTCATCCTTTGACCAATAATCAGATGCCTCCTGCTTCACAGGCGTAGAGATGACCCCACCCCATCCGGTTTGGGAGGCATCCGTTGCCATGTTAATCTGAAGATGTTTCTCTTCGCGCCAAGGTAGAGGGTCATCCCACCCTTCTAGAAATAACCAATGGGCGATCTCATCGCGCAGTGCACCCCGGATCGCCATTGGTTTCATTGTGCGCATACCCCTTGAGATTGCTGCCGACATCTCTCTAGTAAACAGACGCGCTGCTGGAACAACCAGGGAAAAGAAGACGCACTTGCCGACCAAACGTTGAAGCGTCTTGACCGAAACATAACTCGAGCCTAATGTCTCTCGGATCAGCTCTAGGAACTTGCGCTTTTTGTCCGGGATCAGGTGGAAAACTTCCCTACTGGAGTCCGCGAGAAAGCCAAGATAAGGGACCATCTTTTGGGGGGTTAAGATTGACTTCGTTAGGCCCAGAAAATATCCCAAACGTACCAAATAGAACGCCACAAGAAATACTGCTGATTTGGCCGCCGCCAAATTACGCTCATCTGCAGAGTGTAGGGTACCATATTCCCCTTCGTTAAGTGGCACCTGGAGTTGACCATTATGCCTATCATCAATATATAGGAGACATGGGATCCCCAACGAGCGCAGAAAATTAGACGCCATAAGGCCCGTCGAATGATACACATAAGGGGAGATCCTCCAGCCAAACGGTAGGGAGTTATATGTAAAGTACCAACCACCCCACTGGATTCCGAAATATGTACAACTTTCTTCCGACAGCAAAAGGTGGTCGTATCCAGATTTGTCGTCAAGGACGGTCTGATAAGAGTCCTTGAAAACATACCGAGGCAAATCTGTCACCCTATCCAGGGTGAAAGGCTTCTCTAGCATCCACAAGTTTAGGTACCGCGCATCATGACACAGTCTCGGCTTTGATGGCTCAACCGTCAACGGTAGTACAATTTGAGGCGGGGTTACTTGGCCAACCTTACCCACCAAAGAGATCGCACCAGTTTTTAGACGACTTAAAAGTGTCGTCCTGACAAACTCCCCAAACTGTTTACAGGATACATTATTTTTAAACAATCTGTGGGGTGGCCGGTCGGAATCGTAATGTTCCCCCTTGAACGTTCCCTTAAAGTGTTTGAAATATGGGAATATTGACACCTTATTCCCAATCCAAGACAATACCTCCTCCTGGTGTGATGAAGGAGCAAGTTTCGCGATTTCTGCCCACTGGGTTATGCGTTTGTGAAGTTCCCCCGCCACAAAAGTATCAGGATCCCGAAATAGCAACTCTTCGACATGCCCGATAACTTCTCCATTCTCAACTAGTCGAGTTTTCTGCATCAACTGGTCATTTTCTGTCCCCTCCCTGCTGACCGATACGGGGTTCCCCCTTACGTCTATCCACTGTATCGCACCTGCGCGATCACCAAAGTTGTTGATAAAGTTATCAAAGTTGTCATCTTTTTCCCATAACCAGAATGTTGCCTAAGGGGAAAAAAGGATTTTTTTTTTTTTAAAGAACCCCGTACAAGCCAGCAGAGAGAGGACAGTCTTGACCCAGTATGACCGGGAGGGTTTTGAGATACCCTGTTTTCAAAACTCGCAACTCTCTGTGACTACAGTACAAGTAAGAAAAAAAAAAACAACAACAACAACAATGTGCGAGAACAGAAGGGAAAAACAACAAATGTTACAGGCAGGTGTTACCGACCCCTCCACCTTCCCTTGTAAAGGCGATACTAACCGAATACCACTTAAGAATCGCATCCAATCGAAAAAACCGGACAAGTTTCAAATGTTTATTGCGCTCATTGAACTTGTTATTAACATGATTATCACTGTTATTACAACTTGTTTTCCTTTCATGCGCTTCAGTGGTTTAGTACACCTATTAGAACTTGTTATCTTTAGCACGACCTAGGGTTGCTGAGGGCCTCTGCTGTGCACCCCTCCTTGCATAACACCTTGCCATAATGTGGCCATACTTTCCACAAAAATAACATTGGACGGGAGCGCCACTTCTCCAGCCCCGACCTCTATATGGGGCATCACCACGTTCACGGTAAGAAGATTCAGACGACGGGCTTCTCCCAGTCATCGCTTTCTCCACCTTCGCAACCGCCTCGTACACTTTCGTATGGTCTCTGTCCCCGAGGAGGCGCAGAACCAAAGCGCGAAAATGTTCCTTTGGGAGGTGTACCTTTGCCCTGGCCGTCTGATACACAAGGCGGTAGAAATCGCGTTTCTCATCCTGATTATCCCTGGAGGTATTCTGAAGGGTCTCCAGAATATCAATCGCCTCGTACTTGTTAAATTCTGAAAGCGGCCGTGCCGCATAATCGAGCATCTTCCTTATCACAGAGGCCACAGAGAGTTTCGTCAACTCCTCAAGAGACTTTTGTAAATCACCAAACTTTTTCTTTAGAGTCTAGGAGAGCAAATAAAGGGAAGAGTGAGATTATACGAACATCACTCACGAAGTTTCTTTTGTTTTAGCGAACTCTCGCCCCATTGCATTACAGAAAAACACAGAGTTTCATTGCATTATCGAAAAACTTCCACTGCATTGCCGAAAGACTCGAATTTCCCTTTTCCATTTTCAATTTTATTTATTTATTTATTTTTATTTTCCGATTTCATTTTATTTATTTTTTGTATGGGGAACACCCCCATCTGTCCTAAGGCGAGCTCTCGCCCATTTCTTTCCCTTTTTATTTTCATGGAGAATTCTCATACATTTCTTTCTCCTTTTTCAATTTTCAAAGTGAATTCTCACCTCATCACTTTCCTTTTCTTTTCTCATGGCGAACTCTCGCCCCATCACTTTGTTCTATTTCTCATAGCGAACTCTCGCCCCATTACTTTTTCCTATTTCTCATGGCGAGCTCTCGCCCCATCACTTTCCCTATTTCTCATGGCGAACTCTCGCCCCATCACTTTGTTCTATTTCTCATAGCGAACTCTCGCCCCATCACTTTCTCTTCTCTATTTCATGGCGAACTCACGCCCCATCACTTTCTATTGCTCATGGAGAACTCTCGCCCCATTGCTCTTTCTTTTTTTTTTTTTCTTTTTTCCTTTTGGTGAACTCTCACCCCATAGCTCATTCGCGTTATCCTGAGTTACAACATTTCACCTCTATACAATAAAGACACGCACATAAGTGAACGGTAAGTTCCCGCCCCATCTGAGTGTTGCATATAAATTCTCGACAACAATTGAGAGAAAAACACAATCCGCGAAAGCCGGTAATGAAGCATTCACTCCATTACAAATAACTCCAATATCCCGGTGTGTTGAATACAATACTAAAAAACCAGAGAAAACAAAAACAAAGGAAAAAAAAAAAAAAAAAGAAAGAAACCCGCCAAGGTCCAAACCTAATACACTAGAGCTGTTCACAACCAACTAACCGGCAAACGCGGACAAACTGAGCGGGGAAAAACCCGAAAAATAATGAAAAACCCCATACAACACGAAATTAAATACATGTAAACGAAACGCATTTACCTCAAGCTCTCCTTGAGTTGGTTCCACGTGCACAGCTTCTTGCGGAGCCACTGGAACTTGCGCCGGCGGAATTTGTTGGGCTGGAACTTGCGCCGGCGGAATCTGTTGGGCTGGAACTTGCGCCGGCGGAATTTGTTGGGCTGGAACTTGCGCCGGTGGAAACTGTTGGGCTTGAGCAGGTAAGATAGCCTGGCCCACAACAAGTTGAGCGCCCTGGTTTTCAGCCGGTTGAGGAGGTTGAACTGGCGCCGGCAAAACTTCTACGTCTCCACGAGGCACTTGACCATCTTGGGCCGCTTGTTCCCCGCCCGCTTGCAATTCATCCACTTGTATAGGTCTCAGACGACCACGAACCGGGCCGGGGTATTGTACATTCGCCATCCAAGTAAAGTAATAACACGAGGCAAGGAGATTCCAACTATTCGAGCGACACGACCTGGAGCACAACCGAACCGCGCTGCAGTTGAGCCAAAGTGATAATTTATTCACACGTGTTGATCTTATATGCGTCACTTTAATGTATGCAGTGTGAATAGTGCCAGCATGGAGTGTTGAAAAACAAAAGAAAGGTGAACAATAGAGGAATTTTTCTTCAGTGTATTTTTGCATTCCTTGTGGAATCCTCGCCAATGTAAAAATAAGCCATTTATCGGCCTTCAGCTCGTGGTTATGTGATTCAATCCTCGTGTGTTGCCCTCGGGCTGCGCCCTCGGGCAACGCACGAGGGGAATAAATCACATATCCCCTCGCTTCAGGCCGATAACCCTTACTTATAGAAGTCTCATTTCCCGAAAATGCTCGCTCATACAGGTTAACCATACTCGATTGCCGAACAAGAAATAGAAGACACTAAGAGTCACAAAATTGACGAGCTGTTCGAATTTTCGAACGATTAGCTACTTAAGCTAGGAGCCTAGTACGCTCCAGGCCCTCGAGTATAAATAAAGTTTTCAGTTCAGTTCCATATAAGCCACGATTAAATGTTTTGAAAGATCAACAGTCGAGAGCATTGTGGAGAATTCGAAGGACGTGTCCCACCCCAGTGTCCCGCTGTTTATTTATATAATAATAATACACATAAAAAATAAGGAACAAAAAGTTGATAAATAGAAACATCGCCATAACATAAGGATGGCAGTTCTGCACTCCTTAACATCGCCTTGGAAAAGGAAGGGGGAAAAATGAAAAAAAAAAATGGTACACTACGGGGTATTCGTACTTGGCCATCCATCCAAGTACTATCCTCGGCGAACAAGACTTAACTTTGTGGAGCAGACGAAACATGTTGCTTACCCTATTTATGACCTGACCCTTAAATTTATGCCCCATCGCAAACCTGCCTTAGTTCCCTATATCATAATGTTTGACCTTCCTGGATCTCAAGACTAACCAACTACTGCTGGTCTTATCGATAATGATGAAAAACTAGCTTCTTCTAAAAACACTGAACATACCAAATTCAAGACTGAAGTGCAAAAGCCATGCCCAGTTTGAGACCAAAATGACCAAAATGGACAAAATGGATACTCAATTTATGACCTAAATGTATTCAAAGAAGCATACCCCTCTGAGGCTGGACTCACCTATACCCATATAAGGGAGTACCCCTCTCTTATCCTTGTGCAGGGGAAGTATCACAAATAAATACATTTCGAAGTGTGTTAATGTGTAGAAAACTTGAATTAATTTACAGCTCTTCCTTCTCTTATTGAATAAGTTCAGTTCTATATCTCGCCTCGACGAAAAACCCCAGGCTCTGGCAACTAAGCGAATCACAAAGCAGCGCATCAGCACAAATCCCCTTCACCCCGGGACTTCTCATGTACAAGATTTCAAAACCCCAGCCTTTCTCAGACTGAATGTCTTTCCGGAAACGAAACACTATTTCCTTCTGAGAAATAGCTTCTTGTTGTTTTTGTTTTGTTTCCTCAGAAACGAAACGGTATTGTTTTCAGTTCAGGGGTGAACTATATTTGCATAGTGAAGGCAATATCCAATCAGAGTTAAGTTCGTAGTCGTTAATGTAAATACGGCTGCAAATTAATTTACGCCAAAATTCTGCTCTATCTGTGCATCGAAGTGTAACATTTCAATTGTTGCCTTGTACGAAAACTCTCGTTATCGGCATATTACACGAGAAAACTACGAACTTTACTTCTAATCAGATAGTGATAGTGAAAAGGAAATATATTTTCGAGGTAGAGACGCCGCCACACCACTTGATTTGTCCACCACTATGCGATATTTTAAGCCGATTGAAGCAGTTAGTTTTGTTTAGTTCCACAAAGAAATAGTACTGTTTTTCCTTTCAGAGTTATTTACTGACATAGTGAGTATGAAAGTTACCAATGTAACGCTTGTAATTCACAAGGTAAACATCTGCAGCAAAAATATCCTGTTGAAACAAAATTTAATTTCGTGTCACGGAAACACCCAGGGGGGGGGGGGGGTACTCCCTTATATGGGCTATATAGGTATGTGCGGCCCCAAAGGGTATGGTTTTCAGCCGTTTTGGTCATAAATAGAATATCGATTTCAGCCAATTTTGGTCATTTTGGTCATAAATGGGGTATGGTTTTTGCACTCTAGCCTTGATATGTGCATGTTTCTAAGAAGAAGTCACTTTTTCATCATTATCGAAAAGAAAATCAGCAAAAGCCCTTCACATTTACGTTTACGGTCTGGTCGGAACGAAGGAACTAATTACAACGCAGCTCTGAAACAGGGTTTTGATTTTAAGGGACAGGTCATAAATAGGGTAGGGAATATCGCAGATTTTGGTCATAAATAGGGTAAGGGTTTTGGGAAGCGGGCCGCACACCCCCACCCAGTTCTTCTGGGAGTACCCCCCGGACGGAAACACAAGGAACTTAGAAATGTCTGATTACGGGAGAAATAACTGGAGACTTAAGTGGTTCAAAGTCAGACTGACTGAAAAAAATGATTCTAGAGAAACGAAGATATCTATTTCCTTGCTTGATTTAAATGTGATTTAATAAGATCAGAACTACGGCGACATAATTTTGGTCAAATCAGATTTGTCAGAAATAACAATCCCGCCGATTTTCTGTGGATGCTTACGGGAAAAGAACACGCACTTGGAACGCTTGGACGATACGTACTGACAGACAGATACGATATGCTGTAGAAGGTAACTAATTCATCAAATTGTATTTTAATCAACCTTGCTATATTATAAAAGAGGAACAATATGGCTTTCTTTTTAGATGTCGACATTTTCTAGATTTAATATAATTTGTCAAAATATTCCGCCACAATTTAAGAAGCTTCTCTTTTTGTGGAGCGCGTCCTATTTTAAGCTTTTAGAAATAACAAACTTTTTGTTTTGACGTACCGAGGCTGAGCTGGTTTCCATGAAAACACTGATAGCAATTGTATTTTGGCTTGATAAATAAGCAGTGTGAATAATTGCACAACTCGCAGCCGGCATTCGAATCAAGCACTCCTTGGCACAGAAATGGAAAAATTATGCGTCAAATGTTTTTAGCTCTTAGCGTTATTTAGCCTCACACGCACAATTAATACTTTGAATTCATGAGAAATTGGCGGAGCCGTGCGGCCCGCTTCCTGGAGCATTTATAAGACCAAAGTCTGCGATTTTTAAACCCAATTTATGACCTGACTCTTAAATTTATGCCTTATCGCAAACCTGCCTTGGGTCTCCAGCCTTATCGACTATTGTCTGATTGCTGGTCTTATCGATAATGATGAAAAACTAGCTTCAAAACTGAATATACCAAATTCAAGACAAGTGCAAAAACCATGCCAAGTTTGAGACCAAAATGACCAAAATCGATACTCTATTTCTGACCTAAATGTTTTCAAAGAACCATACCCTCTGAGGCTGGCCACACCTATACCCATATAAGGAAGTACCCCACTCTATCCTTGGGCAGAGGTAAATATGAAAAATAAATACTTTTCGAAGTGTGTAAATGTATAGAAAACTTCAATTAGTTTATAGCTCTTCCTTTTCTCGTTGGGTAGGTTCAGTACTATATCTCGCCTCCAAGACAAACTTTAGATTCCGGCAACTAAGCGAATCACATAGCAGCGTATTACCACAAATCCCCTTCAACCCGGGACTTCTCATGCACAAGAAATCAAACCTCCAGCCTTTCTCAGACTGAATATCTTTCCGGAAACGAAACACTATTTCTTTCTGAGAAATGGCTTCTTGTTGACGTTATTGTGACTTCTATAAAGTCGGTTTACTCGAAATTCAAGGACATGTTTAAGTAATATTTCCTGACGTTAAAGTGATTCATAATGATAATACAAAGTTTCCGCGAAATCCCGGATTTAAGTGTCGCGAAATATGCGCACCTTATCGGCGAAACAAACGTGCCGCGAAAATTTCATGTAATGTAACAAGGCAAGGTTGCGTGTTGCGTGACTGCTGGTCGTTTAACAAGCGAAGTGACGTCATCTACGTCTGCATCACTACCACTGCTCCTTACATATTCAGACGGCTAAAGTAGACGCTAAAGGGTTAAAAATTTCAGCCTGAATTGCTTAAGACATATCGGAGTACAGCGACGGAAAACACCTCGCGGTAAGTGAAGAAACTACATTTTCGATACAATGAATACAGTCGTGAAAATGCATTTTATTTGTGCACCTCTTTTTTAATGAAAATTGATCTCGGATAGAGACGGAAGTGTTAATGAAACAAATAAGATGAGAAACCAGTCAGCGAGCTCATTTGTAGTTTTATAAGCATCACCATTGCTAAACGTTAACAGTAACTGGGCTAACCTGCCGTTGTTCACACTTTCTTCAGACTAACTTGAGCGCTACTCGGGCTATGTAGTGAGTCGCCACCTGTATAAATATATTGAGGCTAATCTGTGGACTTATTAACATATCACTCATGATACATTAACTCGTGTGACTTACAAAAAACAGGAGCCCTGCCTCCCTAAAATGTTACGCTTCTTCATCTCGTTTAACAAAGTTAGGATTCCAGCCACTTTCGCTCAAATCAAGAATTACATGCATCCTGAAACCATGAATTTCAATATCTTATGCTCACTGTTCAATCGGCAAAACGGATCGGTGAGTGGCAAGGCAGTGGACATGACTCAGTTCACGATTTTATAAAAGGCATGAGTTTTATCATTTCAAGTGTCCTTTATTCTCTTTCAGTTGATTCCTTCTTTGGCATAACAAAACTGCTGCAATGAGTCGTATCAGAGGTTAGTATTTATTTGACTTATTTAAGTTTATGCAAATTTCTCCTTTTGGTCCATTAGCCGTGACAAAATATTCAAAACTCGCTGAGAGATGCCACGAGATTGACGGTTAGATCCGTTTCAGTTACCGAGACAACGCATGGCAATAAACAACAAGTCAAATGATATTGGGGTTACCTTTCAATAACATGCGGACTCTAAAATTCAAAGCTCAACTGACAAATTCGTATTTCGCTTCCCGTACCGTCAATCAAAAGTTAGGCGACTCGTCCCAGCCTCCGACTGCACGGTAATCAAATCTTTGAGCACAGTTCAAGTGCCAGTTCGATGAAAATTGACATCAATTTTTTCCGCATTTTGTCGCACAGAATAGCCAATTTAATCATAAAACATTCTTCGATGTAAAGAAAATTGAATATAATGACAGTTCAGCTAGAAAAAACTGCTATAAAATATAAAGAGAGGAATACAGGGAAGCTAAATCTTGCCGAGAATCGTTGTGAAACGCCTCCAAACGCCATGAAAACAGAAGTTATACACACAACAAGAAAAGGTAAGTCGATTTTAATATTTTTTTCCCCTTATTTTGAACTATTCCGTACGATCGATATATTTCCCATACAAACTCTTATAATAACGCGATTACGCAATCAGGGGCAATGTGTTGTTGACGATGCCCAGAGAGCTTGGGCTTCCTGTGCTTCAGTGAGTGGGGTGATGAAAAAGACGAGCTGGATTGTTTTCAAAGAAAGTTGATTTGATGGAAACTGCGAGGCCAGATATGATCACCGTGTCTATAGTAGAGTACCGTGTTTTGATATATTATTACTCTGTTAATCTGCGATCAGTGTTTATTTTTTCCGTCTTGTAGAAGTTCTCAAACAATAATTCCCTGCCGTCAGTTAAAATTTTGTGTAACCGCTATTTCTAGTGAGGGCTATGATTATGCGAATCTAAATAAAGTGCGTCGTAATATGTTTGCAAGCACACTGAGAGTGTATAAAAGCAGCTTGCTGGCTTTTACCATTTTGTTTATAAATAAGTGATCTGCAATTTACAGGATGCATAAATTTGGCCTTTTTGTCTAGTAGATGCTGAAGAAGATACAAATTCCCATAGAGAACAGGGTGTCTGTCAGCAGCAGCCTCCTGTACATCAGTTGACTGCGGTCATGTGCCCCACTCTCGATGTCTAAAGGCTAACCTGGCTATAATAAATTTGTTTTTCCCAGTAGATACGAGATGGGCTCCTGGTACGAGATACTATCAACACTATTTCCACACTGATACAGTAACAAATTACTACTACATATCCTTGCCGGCCATCATATTAAAACAATTTTTAGAAATGTTGCACAGTTATTTCTGTCTGCTTCTCGCTTGTGAACAGATCCGGCCCCATGTTGCTAAAAGGTGCAGCCTAAAAGACTGCCAGAAACTCACCGCAATAACTAGTTGCTACACTGCTATTCACCAGTCTCCTCAGACCTTGATCTAGACAAGAACTACACTCTCACCAGGGCCAGGTTGAACAAAAGATGGGTAACTTAGCTTGCAAGCAGGCTTTCCTGTTTGTGCAGGGAGCACGAGCAGCGAAGCTTGATTTCAGTGGGAATTCAGGCCATCTTGCATCACTCTTCAGTAACAGAAGCATTCAGTGAGTTTTGTTTTTAGTTAATGTTTACCTGCACAGTCATATGTGCAGACATTTGTTTCATTAATTCACCATGGGTAATTACCCCAGTATTGCATTGCGCATCCCTACTGCGCACGATTTTTGCGTCATTAGCGCGTGCAAATGAGCACGTGCAAAACGTAAGAAATTTCCCATAAGCAAGGCTTGACAGCGAAATAAAAGCTCGTTTTCTCTTAAACTAGCATGGTGACCTATACTTTTTTATCGCATAATAGCGCCCATGTTATCCTCTTTAATCTAAAAAAATATTTAAAACATTTTATTGGAAGGAAAAAATGATATAGTTGAAAGCGTGCACAAAACCGTTACTCTAGGATGTAAATTATGACCACGAAAACATCGACTCGACGAATGCATTTCGTTTACCTCGTTTTAAATGGTGCGAAATTTTTCCACAAATTTTATATAATATTAATTGCGGTTACACTCGCATTCTCTCGAGGTAACCCTGTGGGTAGTTGCTTTGGGTTCGGATCGGTTTGGGTGTCCGGTTAGGTTTAGTCCCCCGGTTACATTGCGAATAATTACCCTCGGTCAACGTTTGACCTGGCAGTATTTGGCAGGAAATTTAATTCATCATATGGAGAATTAATGGGTATTTAAAGCAAAGACAAGTAAAATATACTCACTGTGAACCTCGAAACTTGGCCATGTTTGATGCCTAGTGTATTGAACAGTTACGTGCCAGGATATATGCCGCAATTTGAGCGCAACACCACAAAAATGTGCCCAGCATGTGCTGCGGTTTCCGGATTTACTTTTTTCTTTCACCCGATTGGTTGAGCTACTCTTGTGGTTAGATAAACCAAGCTAACCCTACGACTTGGTTCGGGAAACGTCATGGGTAATTCTTTTGTTCTTTTTGATGTATCCATAGTGATTCCCCATGGGTAGTTTCACTGTGGCAATAGAGGTCACACACAAAACACAGACTTCCCATGGCTAAAGTCTCACTTTTCCGTGGGTAAAAGGTCTAGTGGAACCGCAGCTATTGTTCCACATGTTCTATACTTTCCTCCTGTCAAGTTTTCTTCCGAGTATTACTTCGATAAACTGTGCTTTCAACTACCGCAAAATGTAACGTAGACCAATGAATAACGCGCGAGATTAGCACCAGTACAGGCATAAGTGGGGCAGGATTGGCCCATCATATCTCTTTTGCGAGAATGGTGACCTATCTTTTTTATTTTATTTTTCGCAACAGTGCTTTGTAGGGAACATTAAAAAAAATCGGTAATTTTTATTTCTGAGGAATCACCTTAAAATATATTTTATGCTATGAACAAAGCCATGGTAAATAATTTTGGGTAAATAACTTTGTAGGGTTGTTTCAAATGTTCTTGCCCAGGTTGGCCTTGTTTAGAGTTGCCACTCTCCATAATGTTATTGTTAGCATGGAATAATTATGTTCTTGGGTGTCTAGCCTGCGAAAACAGCCGTCCTTCTTTCGCGCGAAACGCCACTCGGGCCGGGAGCGAAGAAGGACAGCTGTTTTCGCAGGCTAGCGTGTCTTGAATGTTGCTACAATGATTACCAGATGCGGTGAAGGTTCTTACTCCAGATGGTGCGATGAACAAATGAACTCAAACATTCCATTATTATTATTATGTTTATATTGTTTAATACTTTCTGGGAATTTTTATGGCTTGGAAATTTGGAGATTTTGAGGGATTAAATTTTGGGGTTAAATTTTGGTCCGGGAATATTTTTGGACTTTGTTTGAAGCCCGAGGGATTTTTGAGGTTTTGATTTTTGCCCCCATTCAATCATCCCTGTCACTTCAAATCCAGAGTACCCCCCCCCCCCCCCTGTGTGATAGTACACAATATTATCAGTAAAGGGTTTGAGATCACCGCAACACCGCAAGTTGAGATTTTGCTCACCGCATCACCGCAACAAAAAAGCATCACCGCAACACCGCAATTCCCCATGTCTCCCTCAAAAAGAGATAAGAAGATGCTTGTAGAGTAATTTTAACGTAAAAAAATACCTGTTTAAATAACATTCTCATTCTCATTACCCATTCCCACAACATCACTTCGTTTTTGTTTTTGTTGTACTCCTCCCACTAGTCCAAAAGTGAACAAGCGGACATCCTACAAATGTTGACATTTTCAACTTGTTAGGTCAATTGATCTTGTAAAGTTATATATATACTGGTGACAGGGTTGTTAAAAGTAGCGAAAACTTACCATCTACTTTGTGATGTCATTTGTCTGCTGAGCTATTCACATGTAGCTGATTCTTTAACAAAATATTGCAAAATCAGGTGCCTACACATAGAGCTGCCTACTTCAAGACTTTATGACGACATTGTAGGGAACATTGTTTATAATTAGACGTCCCTTAAGACAGAGGTTCATACGATAATTTGCTGTGATTTGTATTTCTACCTCCTGTAAATGCGCTAGTTCTTGTCTCTGCTGGTGCCTTAGATGACGCTCTACGCCAATGCAACTTCGCGGATTTATTTTCTTATGTTAACAATTTCTTCGGATTTAAATCAAAAAATTAATAAAAAGATATTCAACTTTGAATCATTTTCGCTTCTTAGTCTCGCCTTTTCATTGTAATTATGAACGAGAAGAATCTCAAAAAGATAAACAAATTACACCCTTGAAATACATTCTCTGCAAAAGATTAGAAAACTGACTCGTCTTGCTTATGCACCAGTCAATGTAAACCCCCCCCCCCCCCCCCCCCCAACCCCGGGGATAAGACATTTGCTCTTTCTAATGGGATCTAATGCCCCGCTATGCGGAGATATTTTAGACTGTGTAATCCCCCACCCTTTGCTGGATCGTAGTAAAAATCGATAAATATAGATACCGCTACCTGCATTTTTAAGAAACTATTGTATGCGGTGGCATTTCGTTATTTTATATGGTTTCTATCTTGCTTCTTACCTTCACAGTCATCACAGAGCCAGTTCGTTGGAACATTAGCGAACCCAATGCAATGGAGAAGAAAGTGCACCTTCATGCACTCATCCCCACTGCATTGGGCCATAGCGGTGATTTACATTGATTGGTGCATTAATGATTTCTTTTGTGATACTACTCAACTCGTGAATTTAAATTGTATGACTTGTAAATCTTCCTTTCTCTCTGTTCAGTATTTATATTTTCCCAATACATTATCTGTTTTATTTCCACTATAGTCAGTATTCAATGTTCTTTTTTCCTTTCTGTCTTTAAATGGCTTACTTGTTTACGATCCTCCTCACTTGATTTCGACTTGGTTCGCTTGGATTTCCTAGCGGATTTCCTGAAATTGGTTTTTCTTCTCCAAAATCTTTCCATATTTTCGGAATCGACTCTGGCTGGAGTTTCCGTTTATATCCAGGCCTTTGCATAGGCTGCTGTTACGAAAAATTGTTGCGTGACTTACGTGAAGATTTGAGAATATGCTAATTTCGTCTCCAACTTTTAGCATGTGCAGCATATGTAATTAGTGCTGTATCATCATGACTCAGTAATTCTATTTTAAACCGTTTGCGTATGTTACTGTAAATAGCTACTTATTGTAATGTTTCTTTATTTAGTAGGGACGGAAAGTTCTAGAATCTTTCGCCGTAAAGGATATAAGAGAATCGGTGTAGTGCTTAGATGGTTGTATTTTCCCAGGAGTGTTGAGAGAATAATCTCGTGAGCCAGTAGTGTTTACTGAAGTGTGACGAAGGTCGTGTGTAAAGCTTGAAGGCTAAAGTATCGACAGAGGTCGTGAAGTGTGACAGAGAGGTTACGTGGATATCTAGGAAGAGGCCGTGTGTTTATTCAAGAGTGACGGAAGTCCATGTATAGTTACAAGCCTAGCGTGTGCTTGTTGTGAAGTTTTGTGTGAAAGTACTGCGTTCGTGTTGAATAAATATCCTTGTTGTGTTTTCCGACATCCCTGTGTTCTGTTTGGTCTACAAACTACCTACCACTAAAAACATTCGAACTTGTAACAGCCGCCCAAAGCAAAACACTTGAAGTGTCTAGAACAGATCGCAAAATTAAAAATCACCAACAAAATATCGCGCACTTTCCTTTAGTACGGGACTACTGTGTAAAGAGACTCCGGTATTGAGATCAGCAATATTACTGCAACCGGCCATGCACAACACATCTTTTCCTCGCATTTTTTAACTCTGCGTTCACTTACTGGTAAAAAAGACAAGAAACATGCGATTTAATTTAATAGATCTTATTTTTGATGCGAAGGTTTTCGTTACGAGTATGACGTCACTAGGCCCATGCCTCCTACTGCGCGGTAAGAACATAGCCAATTAATGGCGGACGCAAAATTACGAGAAATACCGTGTGAAAAAACGGACTTCCAGTACTCGGGTTAAAAAACGGCTTGGCCTGGTAAGTAACCGCTACATAAACTGGCTTTTCCAGGCAACGAAACAGTGGTCGGCAGTAGTCGGAAGCTGGGAGGAGTCGCCGAACATTTGATTGACGGTAGCGAGAAACGCATTTGTCAGTCGACCTTTGAATTTTAGAGTCCGCATGTTATTGAAAAACACAGTAAGATGACAATTAAGAAATATGTTTTAAAAGTACATGTAGGTGAATTTGTGAACTAATTACAGTTCCAGAATTAATACATATACATAATTCTCTATTCTCCATTCCCAAAAACAAAATAAGCAGTTAAGTATATATATGATCACCATTACTGAAAAGAAATGTTTTTTTCCCATGCATGAATAGTCCATTTTGTTTACTCAAAAAGAATGGTATCGAATGGTTTACAATGAAAACAAAAATGCATTTCACCTTCAAACTTGCGTTAAGGTATTGATTCAGTCATTTACATGTACAAAAGGGCTGTACCTGCGTCGGAGTAGCAGACCCTTTCCCGCAAGTTGTTTCAACCCTGTATAGTGTGTGCATTGTCACGCAAGGAAAAATAAAATCCAAAACCATGCAGTGGATTAAGTCAAGAAATTGTGATATTATAGACGATAAATAAAGAAGACAGTTCTCCAAGTTTAACGTGTGTGTATTGTCCCAAAGTTGAGAAATTCGTCGAAATGTTCCGCGGAAAATATAATGCCTAGTACCTCCTCGGTCCTCCAATATGGTGGCCGGTAAATGGTGTTAACATCCGGAACTTACTTTGGCTATCTAGTCGACTGATTTTCTGAACCGAGCCAAAACACATTTACACAAGCACTTTTCTTAACACTTAAGAATCCTAAAATGGCTAAAAACATGTCTAAAATTCACGAAACGCGATCTTAGCTTCATGTCACTCACCGCCATAACTTCGAAATTCAAAATCCGCTGATTTCCAAACGAAGGACGCTACTGAGCTGGAAAGTTGTAAACAGATATAAATTTAGTACTTCTTATGCCTGATGAGGGTAAAACCTTTAGTGGCTCTTTAGTTTTGGATTCGAGAATTTTATGACGTCACTTGCACACACTCTATCGACGGTTACTAGCACAATGCCTCGCGTTTCAAATGGACTCAACAAGCAAATAAAGCAGACTACACAGACAGTGAGCCAGACAGCCAGACCGACAGATAGACTGACTGACTATCTGACTGACAGACAGACAGACTGACTAACTGACTGACTGACAGACTGACAGATCGACAGGCTGACAGACAGACAGACTGACTGACTGACTGACTGACTAGCAGACTGACAGACTGACAGACAGACAGACAGACAGGGAGAAAGACATACAGACGGACAGAAAGACAGACGGACCCTTTGTTTCTTTTGCATGTCCTCACCATGGCTGGAGCGTATCGTTTCACTGTGACTTTCAGAGCATGCGAGGTTTTTCTATTGCATATGTAAACGTTTTTGGAGACTTTCGGAGAATTTCTAAATCTTGGATCTCAGCTTTTAACGTTGTTTTCTTCTGATAATGTCATCTAGACGCTTGCATTCATGGATCTACCTTTATCAGATCTAGCAAGAATTTTTTTCCAATGTCAATTTGGTCTCCGATGCTTTGAGGAAATACTTAACAGCTTCATTCAGGCCAACAATTAAATTAATGTACAATTGAGTGCTATGGACATTCTCTTAAATATGAGGATGTGTCAGTCACAGAATCACTGTTATCAATTTTCGTCACATTTGTTTTAACTGACCTTGTGTTCTTTTTTACTTTTTAGAAAGAAGTAGACGAAACCTCAAAAGTCCGAGGAAGATCAACTTTAACTTCAACGTCTTACCACAAGAGGAATCTTTCCCAGGACGAAGTTCCTTCAGCCAAGACTTGTTCAACAATGAGACAAGTATTAAAATCCGAAATGCTGCCAAAGAGAGCAAGTTTATTCAAGGCATGGCTACGGGAACTCTTGATCCGGATGACTATGGTGGTTACATGGTGCAAGACGCTGCCTATTGCTTCAATGCAGTGGAAGCATTTGACTATGCTGCTCAGCAGATGCAAGCACAAGGAAAACCTGAATTTTCTTTGCTTTACAGGGTGCAGTCGGAGTCGTACAAAAGCTACAACCAAGAGTTTGTTAAAACCTGGCGACTTAAGAATACTGACAGCGTGGTGATGGGACCAGCAGCTGAGATGTATGTGGGCTACGAGTCTGCTCTGAGTCGGCAAGATGCTAGGTTCCTATGTATAGCCATGTTACCCTGCACCATGCTCTGGCCTTGGATCGCCGGTGAGCTCATTGATTCAGTTGACGAGAAGAACCCGTATTGTGGCTGGTTTGAAGACAACAAGCCTGACACAAACGACAAAAGCAGGTTGGAGAAGTTTGTTAACTTCTTTTTCGCTCCAGAAGATAAAGAGAAGTCGCTTCTCATTTTCCACGAGGGGTTGATCAATGAGTTAAATTTCTTCCGTGACGCCTGTGATGAGACTCTGTATTACTACTCTTACTTTAATTTGTAAATGTTTGATTTTGGTCAATTGTACTTCTTGAACGGGAAACTTTATGTAACTATTTTCGTAGCTGAAAATGTTAGTTAGAACTATTCTTTGGAAATATTAACGACTAACTAGTGTGTAACGTGTTTTATAGTCAGCCGCTGACCATGAGGGAAAAAAATAAATACCATTTTATTGGCTGTAGTGATATGTTTTTTCATAAGCTCTGTTGATATTCTCTTTCCTTGTTTTAGTTTCAAACAGTCTGAACTTAATTGGTTTGTTTTTCGACTCATAGCTAATTTGAAACGAAAGTAAACGTTCATTACATGTGTTCACTTGTCTTTCAGCAGAGCTGGCAAAAATATATCGATACGTGTATGCATGTATATACTTTGGTCTTCCCTCCTCTTCAGTCGTCTCGTGATAATTATTAATGACGTCATGTGAGATTTTATTTTCTCGAGTCATTCTCGTCCCCAGAGGCCGCGCTCCTTTTGGTCAGCACCAAGAATCGCGACCTCTGGCCGGGTCCAATTTTCCAAACATGCGCAGAGAATCCGTTTCGTGCTCTCAGCCAATCAGAATGGTCAGACTTGATTCTGAGCATGCGCAGAGTGATGGGAAGTCAATCGAGGACTTCCGGTGTTACACCTTCCAAGAAGTCGCGATTCTTGGTGCTGACTTAAAAGGAGTGAAGCCTCTCGGAACGAGAATGTTATCGAAATTGAAAAGTTCTCTGCTGTTTTGCACGCACCGTGCCTTGAACCTTTAGCATTTGCTTCACGGATAGCCGCAATGACTTTCTCTGGTTACCGAATACCTTCCAATCAGACACTCTTGCACAAATTTGTTGTGACTATTACTTACTGATTCCTTTTAAAATATGTCGTAATTTAAATTGTTCTTATCTTTATGAAATCAAGAAGAAAAATATCTACAGCAATGTGACAGACTTGATTCTCGCGGTATTTTCTAACGAAAAGTAAAAGTAAAATTGAACTAAGACAATGAACGCATCACTCGAGCCTATCACTCATTCCAAAGAGATACATTTTTGTTTGTTTATAGTTATAATTTTTTTCGTCTATTTGGTTGTTTGTTAAGTCTGTTCCACGTGTTTGTGATGTCTTACTCGTCGGATAAATGATTTGAGGCAAATTTAGTCTCTTGAGTGTTTTCAACTGAACAATATTACCTGCGTACATTACTTGAACACTACCAGCTTTGAGGATGAGCGGCTCTAAACTGAGTTATGCCGAGACTTGTGCAGGATGTAAAGGAGAGATAAGGGAGCGGTATCTGCTGCTTGCATTGGAGAAGTACTGGCATACGAATTGCTTGAAGTGTTCTCAGTGCGGAGTGGTTCTGGATCAAGTCGGCAAGTCGTGTTTTGTTAAAGGAACCTCCATATTGTGCAAAAATGATTACACCAGGTAACAATTAAGTTGTTCTGAGAGTCGGTTTGTCGACAGCCTTACTATTGGTGTGTTCAGGGACACAATGTAATTTTCTAAAGGGCAAAAAGTGATTCGAATACAGGCTGGATAGCGTCTTACACAACCACTTTTAGCGTAAAGAAAACCTCAACCCCACTAACTTGTGATGTTTGCAGAAAGTCATTCAAGAACAGCCAACATTGCGCAGAACTAACTGCAAGCATCATGAACTAAAACTACTGTCTATTCCACACTTTTTTTATTTTGATCGATACATATATTTAGGGGCGACTTAGCAGAGCGACTTAGGGCGCTGAATTTGAACTCTGGAGGCCCTCTTAAGTCCTCTGTGACTCCATCTTGCCACGATAGATCTGTGACAGGATTAGTTCCAAGTTAAAGTCTTTCACTGTGCTCAGCTGTTAATAGCCAACTGTTTTTCCCAAGTGATGTTCACTGTCCTCTGAATTTGTTGTTTGTTTATATCACAATAGTGCTAAATACAGCGGCACTTGGTATAATTAGTTAACTCATTTGTTTTATATCAGTTGCGTTTTTTTTTTAAACAAATTGAAAAAAAAAACAGAAATACTCCTTTTGCTCAGTGTTATCTGAAAAAATGTCATCTGTGAAAAGCGCTACTTTTAGATTACGAAGTAAGCTTTGCTTTGAATGTATTTTGCAGTTAAGCAAAATGTCACAGGTGACGCTTAGAAACATTTTGTTTTGTTTGAGAAATTGCCTTCGTGATTTTCCACTGTAGAAGTGATTTCCTTTGCGCTATCTTTCGGAAACTTGGCGGGGTCTGAGAATATGAACTTTCTGTGTTGCAATCAAACAGACTACAATACAATGCAATACAATATATTCGAATTCCACACCTTCGGTTTCCTGCACTTGAACTAACGAATCGCTGA
The DNA here is from genome assembly GCA_022496165.2 of Catalaphyllia jardinei. NCBI lineage: Eukaryota > Metazoa > Cnidaria > Anthozoa > Scleractinia > Caryophylliidae > Catalaphyllia > Catalaphyllia jardinei. The sequence goes on along the minus strand of CM042748.1, from coordinate 40,445,312 downwards.
AACAAATAAAAATAGGCTAAACTCAAAGAACAGGAAACGAACTATAAATAAAGCAGGAAAAATAGCCGAAAAAGAACGAAACTTACACGATTTGTGCAGCGGGCAGAACGACTAAAACACACTGACAACGACAATTGAAAAGGTTCCAGGTTTCGCTATCTGAGCTCAAAAGATGGTTACTTTACAACCAAGCCATTCGAAGACTTTTTCAGTGTTAGTATAAATATTACAGTCAAATGTTTGTGAAATTCTGGGATACCCACCAAAGGTAAGGTGCTCCCGGCCAGAAAAGGTGCTCCTCCATCAGGATTCCTTTCCGAGTGCTGCCCAGAAGAGATACTGTGTCTGCAGATAAAATCTGCCTATTTTCGAGAGAAGTCAGGGAGGTTATTTTCCATACAACCGCTTCTTAACTTTTTAGCGGGTGTGCTTCGGGTAATAAGATATACATGTAAAAAAAAATGAAAAAACGAACGATTTGAATGCTTATGTTGCGCTATGAAACTGTTGCAGGTTGTACAGAGTTTGCACAGCTTGTGCCAAACAAATTCCTGCTAAAGCCATGGTTTTACGCTCAGGCCAGAATGTGTATCACGATACTTGCTTTGTCTGTAGCGCTTGCAAGCGGCTCTTGAAGACTGGTGACAAGTATTGCGTCATTGACAGCAAGTTGTTCTGTGAACAAGATGCCAAGGCAAAGAGAGAGCAGCAAATACTCCAGGTGAAATATAACAAAACAATATCACATGATAATAAGAGCAACCGAAACACTGCGGGTGTAAGAAATCGTTGCAAAGCAAATCTATTTTCTAGACATGCAGCACAAGTCGCCGGCAAAACCTGAACTGAGTCATTCGACGTGCGAGGAGTCTCTTTTCCTAACCGATGCAACGCGAATACAGAAGACCTGAGTCTCCTCTCGTTTCCTTCCCAACTTTAATAACTTCAACTTTGCAGTGGACACGCAGAGGATTTCAGGGACCAAAACCGACCACTCGTAGTCTACCCGTAGCTGGAAAACGATTCAGTCTGTTATTTTTTCGCGATATAAGTCACGATCACAAACGAAGGACATTAAGTCCTTCCACTCACAGTTTCAACAAACGAGGTCATTGACATTTAGAAAAACAACTCAGTTGCTTTATCTTTTTTCAGTGTATATACGCACTTGACTAAATTTGTGCATCATTTATAAGCACGTGTGTTATGGCAAACTGCTTGTTTTCGTTGTTTCTGATTTCCGCGTTGACTGTCAAAGGTATTTTCATTTTCTCTTTTTTCACAGCATCTGCAAGCACCACATCCTTAAAAACTTTACTGCAGAGCTCGAGAGGAGAACAAAGTGAGCTACAGTGGAAGTTACCACGTTCCATGATCAAGATCATTTTTTACTCAGCTTATTTGAAAGGCTTTTCAAAGTAAATAAGAATGGCGTTTCCCCCCTTTGGAATATCTTTTTTCGTTTTGGAGATATTTACAATTTTGTATTCTGCAAATGAGGAAAGTGATGACGTCGTAGATGGTTCAACCAAGACAGTAAAGCACTCAATCAAGAACATCTCTAGAAGTATTAAAGCAGTGTTCTTAATCTTGGCACCAGAAATGTTCATCACAAGAAACAAAATGACACTGGAATTGTTGTAATTAGGACTAAAATTCCCAGAAAGGATCATTTACTCCCAACAATCTACTGGGGAAAGTTAAGACATTATCCCACTTAGAAAAGTTGTAAATGAGGATATTTGGTTTTCACACAAAGAGGCTGGAGCCAAGAGTGTTGCTATGGCAACAACACAGTAGGCGCTATTCTGTTTCTTTTGTGATGTACATTTCTGGTGCCAGGTTTGAAGAAAAGTGCTTCAATATTTCTGGAGATATTATTGATTCAGTCAGGAGCCATTAGTAGGAGCCTGCAACTCCCATGATAAGCCAATGCATTTTTACAGACCAGTCTATTTTTAGATATTTTTCGTACGAAATAGGCCAGTTCCAGTCTACATGAGCACGCTTCGGTGAGGATAAAACAATGCGGCCTCGCGTGAAAATGTCGACATCATGCTGACATGTCAACATTAGTCCGTGCTTGTGATTACAATTGGTCACTGAGGTTCCTATGGGGATCGGAACTCGAGATAAATTCAAACTAAAAATAGATCGGTCTGTGAAAACGCCGTGACAGGAATATGGGGTAGTCACAGGCTCCTATTGATGGACTCTTGATTGAGTATTTTATTGTTTAAGTGGACCTATTTATGACGTTATCACCTTCCTCATTTGCATAATATAAAAACGCAAATATCTCTAAAACGAAAAAAAAATTCTAAAAGGAAAACGCCATTTTTCTTCACTCGGAAAAAACCTTTCAAATAAGCAACAATTATTTTTTACTTCATAGGCACTTCAACACCCACAGCTTCATCAACAACTCATCTAGCCCAGTATTCAGTACTGAGAACTTGCAGCGAGAAAACTGACAATAGTAGAGTTTTCTAGACTTCTTTAATACAGAGCAAGTGTGGTGGAAATCCCATACAGTGTAGTCAAAATAGCCTTAAATGCACAAAAACTTCTTAGAAGAGCATTGAACTAAAGATATTAACTATGAACTAAAACAGAGTTAGGGAACAGTTACATCTAAACGTTTTCTAAACCTCCTCTGAAATAAAAAAATGCTCGTTTACATTTCTAAATTTATCCCTAGCTTGGCTTTTCCTCGCGAAACAGCCAAAAGACGACCTTAAAAACATAAATAAGGATTTGATAATCTTTAAACAACTCGTGAACTCTGGAACACTAAATACATTATCTCGCTGTGTGCAAACAACTTTAAACTGTAATTCTTTCAGAACTGCTCAAGGCTACCGCATTCCCCAGGCTCTACTGGTAATTACAAATATATATTTTAACGGTAAATAACGGCCTGATGTGCACTGTTTTATATACAATAAAAATTGAACCAAATAATCCACAGTGTCTCTCTTTACGACTGTCCAACTAGCTGCAGTTCTTGACCAGTTAAAGTCAGCGTCTCATCAAAGGAAGATGTTGTTTGCAGCATGTCTGTCTCATAACTGTGACTTGTTAACAGCTGTTCGCTCCTTCCTTTTGCTAATTTGACAATCGAGTCACACAAGCTTTCAATTGATGAATAATCTGAGGTGTTGAAGTCAAAGATGTCTCTGATGAAACCCAGGATGTGACTCTGATGAAACCGAAAAAAAAACACAAACCCGCGTTATTAGGGCTACATGTATGGGAAAGCTGCAAACGATTAAAAAATAAATGTCAGAGCAATTTTGAGTTTGCTCTAACTTGTAACAATTCACAGATAAAACTCGTGCAAAGCAGTCTCAATGAACATGTTTCACTAACACGTTAACGTCACATAAATTACAATAAAACACGAGAAGACAGAACACTGGCAAAGGAAAAAATGACAGGATTTCCTGTGTCGTTTACGTCTCTCATTTCAAGCCTTTTTCGTTGAATGACAATCCACTGGAGTGTGAGATACATGATGATGATAAATACGCTACGCAATCAGCGAAAACAAATAAGGTACAACTTAACTATAGTATATGTACGATTATCCACTGTACATACCTTGAAATATTCACAGACTTCTTTCAAATTTTCATCTGATCCTAAGAAGCCCCAAGCAAGAACTGGTGACACATATTGTGCCACTACATAGAAATGTGCCATGAAGCCGTAGGGGTCCTACAAGTGAAACAAAGCTTTATATTACCACATTATAAGTTTATATCAACTTATGATACATGTGGAATGTGCAATATGTACTTCAGTTACATGTACTTTGTGTAACAACAGAAAAAAAGCAGCATCCTTAGGGGGTGACGATCAACTAAATATTGCGACATACTAATACATAACTTTACGTAAGTGTCAAATGTACATGTATTTAGCCCTTTGTCCAAATTAGGGACACTTAAAAAATAACCAAACACAGAGCTACCAGATCTACAATGTAATGTCCCTACGAGTGCACTCAAAGATCTAGACTGTTAGAAGGCTCTTTGCAAGGAAAGATGCAGGTTACCAAAGTTTAGGAAGCAGGGTTTTACATTGTAACATAAAAACAACAAATAAGTAGCTAAGCCGTTTATGATTGTTACTGTACTATTAACATGCCAACCTGAAGATAAGAAGACTTGGCCTTTAGGACTCCCCAGATAGCTGTGGTAAGAGCCTATACAAAACAAGGCAAGCATTACATGACTGTGCAAGTACTACATACTGTACCGTGTACCACAGATCACAGTACATGACTGTACAAGTACTATACACTGTACCATGTACCACAGATCACAGTACATGACTGTACAAGTAC
>CM042748.1:40436442-40440561 GCA_022496165.2 Catalaphyllia jardinei | reverse complement strand
TTCCCTGATTCCCTTTACTAGGGCTAACGCCCAGTGGGTTATTCATGGGTTAAATTAGCACTAAAATTTACACTTCAGAGTTAATTCTCTAATAAAAAGAAATATTGACTGAGCACAAAGACATGGTGAGGGCATGGAGGAAATGTTCAAGGTTATTCTGACTCTTATACATGTACTTTTAAAAATAATTTATTGGATCCTGTCCTTCACAATCCCTTGTGTAAAAAGATTACAATCACATTTTGCCAAGTAAATATACAATTAATTATGCCACTGCTAACCCCTCTTTCAGTGAGTTCATCTTTTATTTGCTTCCAGTTCTCTGCTGATGATGTGTAGCCTACAAGTTCATCAAATGCTGCCTGGAAATCAGATGGGTCCTGCACAGGATGATGAAAAACATACACTGATCATATTAAGATCTTAGGGTTTGCTCTATATTTCTAACTGTGAAATAACTGGAAAATAATACATTCTAGATGATCAAAAGTTTTCTATTGAAGCATTCAACTAGATATTTACACATGTGACAAGAGCAGAGACAAATCTCAACAGAGGAGCCCTACAGGATCACACAAGCATGTCAATTTCATTACAGCTGGGTACAAGAACCCTTCTAGGAATTTTCCAAGATTTTATGTACCTTGCCTGCACTTTCAATGACAGTAGACACAGCTTGCCTTCCACTATCAATAAACCACTGACGTATTTCAGATGATGAAAACACCATCTACAATTAAAAGAGATGAGAAATCTGCTTCATATTTTATCTGCTGTAAAATCCCTTCTCGTAGCATTTAAAACACATGTGGAACTTACAGAGACTTTTAAAGTCTGGTTTTCTTTAAACAGAGTCTTGTGGTTTCTTTCCATATACATGTACATGCTAAAGTTATCACAGATGTACACATGTAGGTTGGCTGTGTCATCCACAATGGTATTATTACATGAAGTCGAGTCGGAACTGTACTGAAATAACTGAGAACACTAGACAATGCAAATGGTATACAAGTGTACGAGAGTTTTGACCGACCCCACCCTTGTTAGTTTTTGATATGCGATTACTACCAAAGAAGGTGATGAACACGTGCGAGCAGCACAGACGATCGGAATGTGAAAAAAGGTAGCGAGTAGCGAGGAAGCTTTTGTAGAGTGTTACACTGTGAGTTTTAAGCATTTTCAGTGAGTCATTGAGCAGTGAATAAAACCAGAAAACGGAGAAGAAATTGTGAGTTCTACATACGGTCGGGAGAACGGCTCACAAGGTAGTCTCTAGCAATGGGATGTTAACAACTTTTGCAAAAGTCATAAACAATGCCCCTGCTTGTATGGCCATAAATTCGGAAAACATTTCAAAAAATTAGACATATACAATGTTTCAAAGGCAATTAATCAAAAGCATTTAAAATGAAACACACTAAAAATGAAGAGGCAATCAAATACATGTACATGTGTGTTTCAAACCTCTGATGCCTGCCGTACACAATGTACTTTGGCAAGGAATTCCATGTCACTTTCACACCCCACCTCAGTTGTCCTTGGAGGGAAAAACAGACTGTTACAGAAAATACACTGAGAAAATGTGAGCAGTAAGTTACAACATGTAACATTATGCACATACCGTTCACGTCAAAACAAAATGTGCACTTTCCAAATTAAAGACAGTTCCCTCACCTCATCTTTCGGCAAAGAATTCCATGGCGAATGTAATGCTGCAGGCCAGATACATAAAACTCCAGGTGACTACATAGAGAGGAACACAAAGGAAACTTAAATTTAACAGTCTGTCATACTTATAACAATATTTGTTTTAATTATGTACTTCTGAATGTTTATGCAAATACAGGTATTACTACTACCACATTTAACTGCTATACTTAAGATGATTAATTTTTTCTTAAAGTTAAAAAGTAGTACAATCAGAGTTGTCTTGCTCACTGCACCTGTGACTGCCAGCAGTACGGAGCACAGTTTCCCTGAACACCTTTAGTCGCTGGGATTCATTGACAAGTCTCTCTTCTGTTATATCATCATACTGCCATAATAAACATTGAAAACAAATTACAGCTTTTATTGATATTATAAATGTGCATGTAAAGTTAATACTAACAACAGATCACAATTGCAAGGGTAGATGTATAAAAAGAAGTATCAAAATAAAAATGTACAGTCTTCATCTACATGTACCTCCAATTGTGCATTATCAGATGCAGAGACAAAAGATTCTGTATCAGAAGAGTTCTCATGGTCCTGGTCTCTACTAATTTCCAGCTGTAACTGCTCCTGTAAACTCTCATCATCTATCCATGTCAGCATGTTTCTTGGTGTGTGTGGCAAGGGTGTCTCCATCAGGTTGTAATGTTCAATGACCTTACGCAGTTTTCTAGAGCCACTGATCAGAGCATTGAGTTTTTCATCTGCTTCATAATTGAAAAATGAGTCCTCTCCTGGAGAGACAATTTCTCTTTTCTGAGCCATGACATATCCTGCAGCTTCATACCAATGTTCTAATGCCATTTCAAAGCTTTCAGCACCTGTGAAAACATTCCTGAAGTCAGTAAGTTGCAGTAAACAAAAAGGCTCAATATACTCTCAATTTTGTTTTTCATATACGAATAATGTGCAGTCCTGCCCAAGCAGGTTCTTACTTTAATACACTTTGAGATCAGACCTTCTTATCATGACCAAATAGTATAAACTTTACTAACAGCAAATACATGATTTACCATTTTGGACAAATAGTGCATATATTCCAACTTTTTGACTTATTACCAGGTATGCTGTAGGTATACACATACCTCTCTTGATTAGGTCTTCAATAATTTCATCTTCATCGGTAATCACATCTCCTAAGTCAACTGCACTATCTTCAGAGATTCTTCCATCTAACATGAAATAAAATTCAAGAAAACAAAGAACAAAAAATGTCAATGGCTAAGAATACTTTAATGACAGAGATAGAGATAAAGAGATAAGAGATAACTTTATTATATCACTTCAGGATATCTATATTATTTTACAAAGTCTATTTACAGAATTATTATTAACATGTGATAAAAATCAAAAGTATTCTAATAATTAAAAAAAATACTAAAAACAACCGAAAATGCTAAGAACCGAGAGCAACAAAGTTAATTTATGACATATGTACAACTACTATAATTATATGTAAAGTCAGATATAGTAACAATAACTATTATTATTTGGAGTTGTCATTATTTTCACAAAATCATTATTAACATTTGAACTTGAAAACAAAACACTTAAAGCGACATCATGCAGCTACAGCTGCAATATTAGTAACATGTATGCATGTGGTTGATGAATTTTTCATCATCGCAAATAAATGAGTTTCTCCTAAGCTGACAAACACATCAAACACATTTACTATTCTGACAAACACATGACCATCTTCTACATGTGATTTGACTCAAGACAGTGAAGACTTCTGACTTGTATAAAATTGACGTACATATAATGAACCATTTACCATTTACAATGATGGTGTCATCCATGTTGCTATGTTGAGATCTAAGACCTGCGGCATGGCGTTGCAACACAAGCTCATGATCTAAACTTGGAATTTTGATGATACGCCTGGATGAATCACTGGCAGCAACTCTTGAACTCCCTGTCACCAGTTCAAACAATATTCATGTAGATTAGTATGGTTAGTATTAAACTGATTCTATGAATGGTACTACACTTATGATTACACTGCTTTAATTAATGCAGGGTCTGGCTTCAATTGCTGATCAGGCTCACTGACCAGTATCTGGCAGCATTGTCATTGGACTTGAATTACAGTCCTGTGTGTGCACTCTGCCTGACAGTCAAGAGACATGAAGGTGGTTCAGTCTTAGAAGCACACAGAAAGTTCCATTGTGTAGTCACTTCATTTTACAGTATATCATACCAAATTGGTTCACTTGGATGCAATACAAGCATGGGTGCATGCTCACAAACAAACTATATAAACTACGGTATTTCAAGCCATGCCGCTACAGTAAGGTTCCTGAAGATATATTTGTACCACCAGCGATATTATGCTTCTGTAAACAATCAAGCTTATTGACTGAATATTTCGCTATTACATGCAACTCCCAGAGCAACGTCAAC
>CM042748.1:40426442-40431442 GCA_022496165.2 Catalaphyllia jardinei | reverse complement strand
AAGGTTAGGGTTACAGTTAAAATTCAGGGTTAGGGTTATTGCTTAGGGTCAGGGCACGTTAGGGTTAGCGCAGTGTTAGGACACGGAAAAGAATCAATGTGTAACCTTAAGAAGATGTTGATTTCAGGTTTTTAAAACCATTCAAACTCATTTCACGTTATCGCACAACCACAAAGACGTCAATTTCACTCAAATTACAGCCAAATCTGTTGACTTTATGTGATTTCACGTTAAAGCATGACAGCAAGGGTGTTAATTTCCCTTCAAAACAAGCAAACTGTTCATTTCACGCTGCGTGTAAACTCAAAAACAGCAATTTTAGGCCTAAATAGGTTAAAATGTTGATTTCACGTGAAAGCCTGACAGCAAGGATCTTGATTTCACTTAAAAATGAACAAACTGTCCATTACACGCAGCGCGTAAGCTCAAAAGCAGCGATTTCAGCAAACTGTCCATTACACGCAGCGCGTAAGCTCAAAAGCGGTGATTTCAGGTCTAAATAGGTTAAAATGTTGATCTCGCGTTCAAGGGTGACAGCAAGCACATTGATTTCACTTATAAACAGGCAAACTCTCCATTCCATGCAGCGTGTAAGCTCAAAAATGGAGATTTCGGGTCTAAATAGGTTAAAACGTTGATTTCATGTTAACCCTTGACGGCAAGCATGTTGATTTCACTTAGAAAACAACAATTGAAAATGTTAACCGCCTGCAGCATAATTATAAGCTCAAAAATGAGGGGCTGACAGACTAACAGATTAACCCTTCCGTGCAACGTACAGGTCTCTTTACATCTGCATGGCTGCTGATCCCAGAAGTTTAAAACACTACAAATCATGCCGTTTTTAATAAAATCAACGCAACCTGGATCAAAGATCTAGGTTTCAATCACTTGCTTCCTCTTGACCAATATTACGTTGGAATAAAAAAGGAAAAAACAAGATCTTTAATTAGTTAAAGTGTGAGTTGGTAAGTATTGTCTTGTCTTGCCTTGTTTTACTGATCTTGTCTTGTCTTGCCCTGCTGAACGTGATCGCAGTGCATGCTGGGAAGGTTCTGTTACACTTCGTGCATGGGTAAACATGGCGGATGACACAAGAAAAAGTTTATAAGTCTAAAAGCAGTTCTCACTTTCCAAACTTTGATGCTAGCAACGCTTGGCAAATGGGCCACAACTCACGACAGGGTTTTATTCTTGGGCAATAACTGCTCCTGGACTTTGCTGCCTGGATCGACCTAACTCAGTTCAAACGCTGATAACTTGCCGCTTATATCAGTTGCGTTGGAAGTTAGAGAACACATTTTGCTTCAGAAAATCTTTAAAACGTGTTGGTGACTTACAGGTTTATCAAGGCTTTGTGATGCCTCTCAACCACCAGGCAGGCTACAAGGTACTTAAAAACAATGCTTAAGATATTAGTCGAAAGAGCTGTAATGCATCATCACTTCTCTCTGCTTTGACGCTCGATCGAAACTCACGAGTTGTGTGTATAAAAAAAGCCTGTATAAAAAAATCTCCCCAGATTCCAGCTCTATACGCAATTTCTTTGATAAATAGATATCTCGATTTTTCAAAGAACTAAAGGAACAGAACGGAAAAAAAAATTGAGCGACCTCATATCGAACCGGTGTCTCTGCAAAACAAATTCGAATCTGGCACATTCAGTGCCTTACCCGCTTTCACTAACGAAACAGTAGTAAGAGAATGAAGCTATTATTAGTGACTTCATCACTTAGCGAGTGTTCTTTTGTTTTTTATTCAACAAAAGGTCCCCAGAGAATGCCCTTGGAAAAATGTATTTTTTTGTATACGTAATATTCAAAAAGGAAGTAAACTTCAGGGGAAGAACATGCAGAGCATTGCATGTGAAATTTGGACCGTTTTTGACAAAGTTCACTTTTGAGTAAAAACCGTTACCCTAATGCCCTTTTTCCACCGAAGCCTTCAATTTAGGGTATGTTCAATTTCTTAACATACATTGTATGTACTAAGTATTATTTCTCGGCTCTCTGTGGATATTTCTGACAAATTATTAAATTAATAAAAATGATTACTAGAATAAGAATGAAAATTCACTGGTACAGTCTGGAAATTAACTGTAAATTTCTTGTCCAAAGGTGTGATATTCTCCAATCATTGTGCATGGTTTTATGTACATTTAGGATGCCAGTATATACTACATAGAAACCCGCAAGATCCAAAAAAGAAGTTTTTGAGTCTTTATTAATTATTCTGTGTTAGCAACTGCTATTAATAATTATATATTGAAAATTTCAATTCTTTGATTGGGATTAACTAACTCTGTGTAACAATTAAAATAGTTTTACCGTAAATTAATGTTCATTTAACTTTACAATACTATTGTGTTACTTTGCAGTGGTCTTTAAATCTTCTTGGACAAGTTGTTACAAAAAATAATGGAAGAAGAGGTGCGCTAAAAAAACTCTGACAAGCATGGCATGTCAAGTGTGACTGACTGTGTCTAGTCACTGAATGTTATGTGCTCTGGTACCTTGCTAAGCATACAATTTCTATTTTACATGTAATTTCTTTGTTTGAAAGTTTAATAAAATGACAATTGTCACTGTCTGAACCAAATACAAATCAACATCAATTGTATAGCTTCTCCATTAAACCATGTGACAAAAATCATTTAAAGTGTCCATACAGCCAACAGGGTGTTTGTGTTTTTAGTATTTCTATAACATCATAATATGTATTCAAACCAAAAGAAATGAATTCTGACGTTTTTGCCTCAAAACAAACACCTCAGCCATGCCCAATGAAGTTGACTGTGTAGTGAAAGATTGGTGACAAATGATGTCACCTCAGGAACATCTCAAAGCTTCATGTGTTAATTTTGCTTGTTTGTCAACTGCATTGCTAGCGCTTCACCAATTTCAGTTCTCACACCACTGGGAGCCATGTCAAGCCGAACCACACAGCCTGACCTTTATTAACATAAGAACATACAGTAGTTGTCTTACGATGACAGGAAAAAAAGTGGATAGAGAATAATTTCACCTCAACTTAACACATTCTTAATTACTTAACAGGTGGATGGGTGGGGCATATCAGGCAATGGCGAATGGCAAAACAAAAACTTAAAGTTCTACACAAGACATGTGACCTGAAACCCACCGCTCACCTATACCCAGATTCCCAGCCGTGTATGAGAAAAGCATTTTGAATTGATTTCTGCTTTTTTGGATTCCTCAGCCAGTGGGAAACCACACTTTGTTTGTTTTTGTTGTTGTTGTTGATGAAAACCTCTCATCACTACTGCAGAAACAACAGTGACCTCATAACTAGCAGGATTTGGCACTTCCTGACATTATGTCACAACCCATTCAGAAACCCAGACCCACGGTCTACTTCATTGGGACTGGCTAAAGTGGGAACTTCAAAGCTACATGTAGATCTCAGGGCATTAGAATTTTGGAATCCAACAATAGTCTGAGTGAGGCTTGACTGCACATGTCTGTTGATCATGTACAACTGTAATTTAGTACACTTCAAGCAGTTTTTTCATGGAAATCTGTTGTCTTTATTCTTTATCACAGCTTCTAATATCGCGATGTCACTCAGTGAGGGTCTTCATAAGTGGATGTTATTTCCTGCTGTGCAGAGATTAATGGATATTGCAGTCCATTGTAGTGCAAAATTGTAAGCTGATTAACTAATCTTGTGATTTATCGATATTTATTAATTTTGCTTGTTTACTTGTATGTACATGTAAATACAGAGACATACAAATAATTATAAACCAGATGGTTTCATGAACATTTTCAGAAGGAGGGCAAGTGGTTTTCACAGGCAGACAAAGATATATGAACTGAACTTCTTTTTAAGAAAAATGTTTGTCGGAATGACTAGATGGTCAAACCATGCACTCAGACAAATCATTTTCATAGCCAGTCAAATTGCCTAGTGCTTGGCCCTGAATGAAACGCTACATGTATCTTGAGTGGACTTCCTGTAAAGTAGCTTATTAGCTAAGCAGAGTACTGAGCTTGGGCTGCCACAATGAGGAATTTTAAATGCATGTTTGCACTATCAGTTGTAGATTTAGTCATTGAAAATAACACACATTGCATGCAACATAAAATGTGCAGGTCAGCAAAATAATACTGTTAGTAACAGGTAACTCTTAACCACGATACCCTGGGGGTTTTTTAACAGTAACTAGTTAGACCAAGTGTAAAATTATGCTAAATTCTAACATAATATATATTTTTCTAGCCAGTATGTCATTTCTTTAACTTTATTATTTCATACTATTCATATTCTAATAATTATTCTTTTTTTGCTGCTAGAGTTGGGCAAGGCCAGGCTGATATTTGTGTGGAGTGCTTGCTTCAGATAGCTATGAACAGCTCCCCTCATCTGGATTGGGTTGTAGCTCACATTGGGTAACTTGTGTATTATTTTACATTTGTATACATGTATATTCTATAATGATGCAACTTGCACTTGATGGTTTCATTGAAAGTCAAGCTATAAATTATGTATTTTTAAAATAAATATAATATTTGTTATGCCGGCACCAATGAAAATTCTTCAGCCTGATCACCATGAATATAATCATCAGTGAAACAACTATTACTAGCAGTGTTGCGTATCATATGTTACTTACAAACTATTCTTTCAGATCTCGTTTCCATCAGGTTTTTATTCCCAAGTTGCTGTCCACTGCATTAAAAGAATACACAGCGAGTCATTGCTCTGAAGGAGGTGCTGGAGATGCCTCTGTGATGACCCCTACTGTGGTGCAGGTCCTCACATATCTTTCTCTTCAGCATTCTCAAGAGATCAAGAGCAATCTATTGGCTTTGTTTCATGTAGGTGTTTAATTGACGCGGTTAGTAATGTATTATGTCTAGTGCATGTTGTGTAGGAGGTGCTACAGTCCCCGATCCTTTATCAATGCCCTATTTTAGACCTGACCTTAATTGTTAGTCACCTAGATCAGACTTCATTGTGAAGGGCTTTTGTTCATG
>CM042748.1:40421442-40423942 GCA_022496165.2 Catalaphyllia jardinei | reverse complement strand
CCAAAAAAAGAACTTATATCAGCCTACCCTGGGTGCCAGAGGTTTTTTCTCATCGGGGGCATCAGAATTGAGCTGCAAAGCCACAAAGGTGAGTGGCAAAGCAGTGAGAAAAAACCCTCTGGCACCAACAGATAAAGAACCTTACTTCCATGCAGATGCCAACTTCCTTTTATTGACATCCACATTCAGAGCTTATTTTGGAAACACAGCAAACCGGTTTTACCCACGTGGAGTAAAATATGGGTGTCATGTTTACAATTCATGAATCACTGGCCCTTTCTTCTATGAGAAATCTTCAATTATCCCTTTGAATCTCTCTGTAAGAGCTATCTTTTTACCACAAACCAACACTAGTCACTTGATTCTGTTTGTTCAAAAACCAAACTACTAAAAGTGAGTGCAAATTGTGAGAATTTATGGTACAGGTTCGCATCATGGGTAAAGGTTTCTCAGCTACAAAAAAAATATGGATCAAAAACCACCAATCACAGCCAACTAGCATGACCTTTTGAAAGTCTGCACATGAAACAAACACAGAGGAACATTGCTTGTGATTGGCGCATTTTTTGCTCGCTTTCAGGCACGCTGTCTAGCTGTGTCTAACCCACTGATCCCGTCTTATCTTTGAGGATACCAAAGCCGAAATCGAGAAAGAAAAATTACAGCATTTGAAAACGGTAAAATTGAAGATTTCTTGTAGAAGAAAAAACCAGCTTGTTGTTTCACGTCAATACATGACTAAACACTGCTGCGGTTTGGCGGTTATCTTTTGCGGTTTCAATTTGGCAAAAGAAAATTTTATCTGGCGTTCACGGTTTTATGGGAAAGACTGTAAAACCGCTTTGGCCAAGATCATCACACACTTAACAAATAGCAGCCCTTTTAAGAAACGTTTTTGCGACAGACCAATCAGATTCCCAGGGTCAAATCTTGACTCTGGAGAAATAAATGGCAATGTGATTGGATTGGCTTGCTCAAAAGACTTAACTGCCTGACCCAGAGGTCTCTTGCTGACCAGCACTACTAGCTCTGACAGACGCTCCCTGCTGCTGGCGAGCGAGAAGACCTCTGGCATCCTGCAGGGTAATATCAGCCAGCCAGCTTGGTCAACAACCCACATATATATATAGCTCATTTAAGGGAGGAACCACCCCCTCCCCCTTCCACCACCCCCAGGGTTGTGGTGTACATAGCAATATAGTCATTGATTCAGCTACATGTAGAACTGTTGTTTTATGTTCTAGGGAAGTATTACAAAATCAACCAAGTCAGATCTTGAAAGTGAGGAACAGCTTTCTACTCTTCCTTTTCTACTTCACATTGCTACCTTGTCACCCAGCTTACTGAAGGGAACTATAACAGAATTCATTGATGTCTGTAAGTTAGTTCAGTCTACAGCTGAATGTTTCATGTCTCTTGTCAATTACTGTTTTATACATGTATTTAGTCAGAGAGTTGATGGCATGATGTATCTGTGGTAGGCAGACCATGTTTGTTGTAGTGTAGTTAAAAATGCAAAACCAGATGAAAACAGATGAATGGTAATAATATTATTATTAGTATAAAATTAATTTACCATAGTCTGTTCTGAATCCGTGAATTTGATTGGCCATATTACCGTTTTCTATCTGCTGATAGTCAGCAGTTACGCATCAGTGCACATTGCGCATCACGTTTGAACCTGATGTAACATAACAAAACAGTTCTTTTCTACGCGTCACTTGAAATTTTTTTCTTTTTATGCAATGAGACTACGGTAAATTTATACTAAAACAATTAGACTACTCACCCTTGTTTTCTACCAGCAATAGTCAACTCGGCTGCGCCTCGTTGACTATCTGCTCGTACAAAACTCAGGCTCGTAGTCTAATTGTTTAATAAATGTTCCAGGGGTTAATTGTGTTTATCTTGTTACATTTTAGTGACTCCTGAAGTTCTCATTCAATTGTTAGAACAGTCTAAGAAAAGAGGAGAAAGGAAAACAAGGTAATCATCAGATCCCACCTGTCTTTTATGATTAAATGATATTAATATATTTTTTATATAATTATATAATTTCATCAATCTTAACACCTGACTGTTTCTTTTTGTTGTGAAATTAGGTTTCTCGATATCTATTCTATCATAGTTTAAGACTTGATGTGTTATTTTTGGTAAATGAATAAACTGTGAAGTACATGTAACTACATTGTAAAGTAAGTAACGTTTTATTGGCTAAATTTGTTGGTTTATATTTCATTCCAAAGCCTGGTGTCATTAGTTGTCAATGTCATCAAAAACACAGGAGAAGGAGCTCTTGAAGTTTTCCAGCTTTTACTCGAAAACTGCCAGACACCTGAGGATAGAGGTACAGGCTGTACATGTAATTTGCATACCACCCTGTGTTAATCTCTTTCTAGATTGATCAGACACATACCTGATGAAAGATGTAAACTGTGTTCATGTATTTTTATGTTTGGTAAGTTTCTTGCAGTAAAAGCTGAGTCTTTTTTTTTTTTTT
>CM042748.1:40373863-40393372 GCA_022496165.2 Catalaphyllia jardinei | reverse complement strand
TGTAATTTTGTTAGCCGTTACTTCTGAAGATGTATGTTGGAGCATACAGAACGTTAAGTTCATGAATGAAAGTTTTTACAACATGCGTTGTCTCGTTATGTTTATAACCGCAATTTGTGTGTTATTTTTAGTCAACAAGTGTTGTTAGACTGCATGACGTCATTGCACCCAGCGAGAACTTCCTCAAACACAAGATATAATAAATGAAAAAAACTTAATTGCAGACAAGCGTTAAATATCCTGGTAAATTACTTGGAATTTACCGCTATCAGAACATATTCAGCTATAGCCTGCATGAACACGTTCTTTGACGCCTAAGTAAACTCAAGATAAATATGGACAGATCTAAGTAACAACTTTGGAACATAAAATATGTATACAAATCCCTTTTTTACTAGACGGAGTCCTCAGCATCACCATGGCCTATTTGTCTGTTTTGCAAGCAAATGTAAAGTTGAAGCTGAAAGATCGTCTCAATTAACGTTAACTCTATCCAGCCTTGAGTGGGGTAAATTTAATATAAGTTACAATTGAATGAATTCTTTTGGCCATATATTAGAGTGGGGAGGGCTCATCAGCGAAAAACACAGAAACAGGTTAAATAAAGTTAAATACCAGAGAAGAAATAGTCCAATTTTGTAGTATTGATCTATCAATACTACAGTTACATTTTTTTACATCAAATAGAAGAGCTGAAACTTCAGGCAGCTTATAATCGTGCGTTTCTCTGCAGTTACTTGTTTAAATTTATGGTTACGCATGGCTCTTCTTCGGAATGTACTGACTTACAGTACTTTTGATGCCACTGGGAACGTTTCTGGGACGTACGACCACAGTAGCTCTACGGATAGGTTTAAACATGTAATGTTCTCATGATAACTAATACAGAAAGAAAATCTGCGCTTAACAATGTGACAAAAACCTGAATTCGACTTTCAAAGAACACGAAAGCGTCACCTGCTAATTAATGCTGTTTAGAACGAAAATTTGGATGAGTATATATAGTACATATTTGCATCTTCATGTTTCGTCTTTTCACTCCATACATACTCCATACAGTGAAAATGTATTAAACCGATCCCATATTAAGTCGACACCCTTTATGAAGTGGTCACCAGCTTGAGTCCCAAAATGTGCCTCCTACTTTTACTGTAACATAAACCTTCATTGATGTATATATGAAATAATTCATATTTGAACTGCGGTTGTGGATGAAAGGATGATCATCGCAGTCAATTTTCCAATTTAAGCAATTGGAAAGAAGAAGCCTGAAAAAATCAGGGCTTCTCTACCAACGGAGCTATGAAGCCACACATATTGAGTGAGGTCAATTTATTGTGTTCATATATGCTCGCTCCCAATGTGTGTTCGAATCCCGTTGAAGCCCTGATTTTTTGCAGGCTTGTTCTTTCCAATTGCTTAAATTGGAAAATTTACTGCGATGATCATCCTTCACTTTCATAAACCTTCATTCAGAGGAACCTCTGTTAAGCGGGCGCGGACACCAATATTAAGCCATTTTGTTGCACAAAATCTGCAATAAGCAAACACTTCAAGGGCTTTCTAGTTCTTAAAGCTCGGTACAGACTCGTTTAACATTGCTCGGCGATATCCTTTTAAAGCTTAGTAGAATATTCCAGATCACGGATGCATTGACTGACGGAACAATGTGCTATGAGCAGTCTTTGATCGTTACACTGAGTTATAAAAGGGTTAACAATTAGTTATTATTGCAGAGTATCTTAGAATCTGTTTCGAGCGGACCCAGGGTGTCCGTTTAATACAGATTTCACTGTAGTATTCCAAGCAGACACATTTGGGCTCCGTTGCATTCCTCCTTCAGATTGACTGTGTGACGAGTTAGGGGGAGAGCAATTTACGGTGACAATCAAACGAAATATATGCCAAACTGTTTAAATTCTTAGCAGGTAAATAAAGACGAATTCAAAATTTTGGCTTCCCATATTTACTTCAGTCCCTTGGTGATTTAACCATACAATTGCAATAAATGGCAACAACAGTTTACCGTTGTCCTCTATCATGCATGACTAATATAAACTCAGCAGCTACAAATTATTTCCCCTAGGCTGCAGAAGAACATTGCTAAGACCGGCGTTTTACACGCTCAAGTTTTCATTTAAGTACATTCCATGCTTGTCTTTGCATCTGTACTCCCCTTGGTCGTAACTATCACAATGCAGTATCTTCCACTGGTTATTTCTCAAAGCAACGCGAATCTGGTGTTGGTGTGAAGCTCCCTGCGTTGTAGTTTTCACGAAAGACTTTGCGTTTTCCTTGGCTTCTTGCACTTCATCTGCAGTTAAAGTTACTTCGTGAGTGTGTGCACCTGGTGGAGTCTTGGTGGCGTCTTCCATCTTCAGCGTGAGAGGTCTGTTTGGAGGCTCCGTGGGTACAACACCAGAACCCACCAATGGTTCTCTATACATATACCCATACCTTTTTGACTTCATGAGAAGGTCTTTTGTTGCTTCCAGTTCCTTCCATACGGAGCTTCCTTCTCCGTGTACAGGCATTATGGGATAACGCTGACGCAAGACTCCCACTTCGTTTATAGATGGGAAAAAGATGCGTATTCCACTGGCTCGGGCAATCTTAACATCCCCATTTCGATCCAAAACACCAACGCTGTTTTTCGTGGTGTCTGCAGCATCAGTGCTTACTTCCTTTCCTGAGAAAAAGGCCGAAGGGGTTTGATAGTACTTTTTGCTGTTGGTGCCATTGTAAGCTTTATCTGAAGTCCTACCTCCAAAGCGACCAAACTGAAACACTGTCTTTCCGTGCGCTGTCGTCTCAGAACCTTTGTACTCTAGATCGAACGGGTTCCATCTGTTGAGGGGTGTCAGATAAATTATCTCCAACGGAATAGCATACGAGAACTTCTGGGTGATGCTTGTACATTTGGGGTTCCTCTTAGAACCTTTGCAGGTAGTCAGCTTCATTCCAGACACTTTAGGCTGAGTGGTCATAGCCATAAACAGGTTTTCGTCTGAATAACCGCGATGCCTTATCGACTGTCCCATTGCGTCTTTCTCCAAGACTTTGAACCATCGATGATAGTACGCAACGTTGAGCTTCCCTGTTTTCTTCGGGTCAAGGGTATGGGCTGGTAGTCCAAACGCTTCATCAGTTAAGCTACCTTGGTAGTTATCTTTGCCAGGAATTTCACTCATAATTTCATCAAGCAACGTAAATTTAGGATTGTTAATCCCCTCTGACCAGTTGTCGGAGTCTTTGGGATTCAGCTGGAATCTTGCAGCTCTGGTACTTGTTTGCTCTTCATATGTCCGTCCTGAGGGAAGTCTGCTCTGAAACTCGTCAACCACACGAAATCTGTTCAAGGGGACATCACGACTCAGTGGATGACACAAAATTCGGTAATTCCATTGAGCAAAGACAGGGATGGTATCATTGATTATTTCCATGATAGTGGTTGGAAGGAAGGAAAAGTTCTCAAGGTTATCTTTTCTTCCCGTGTAGGAGGTAAAGCGAACTTTCTCTTGTAAGTCGAACCAAGAATTCGCATCAATGAAATGTCGGTCGCTTTCAAAAGGCTCATCAATGTCTTTGGTTGCCGTGGTCCATGCGCCTTCGAGATAACACAGCACTGGCTTGAAGTACTTTCTGTAATCTCTGACGGTATAATTCTGCGATTTCCATGCCTTGAACCATTCACGCATCTCAACGATTTGGTCATCTACCGTGGGCTTATTTTTGACCTCGGGTGGAACTTCTGGAAATGGAATCTCTTCTGTAGCGTGGTAGTCTTTGCTGGTTTTGCTGGCCATGTAGAGGCGATAGTCATTGTGCCTGGTTCTGAATTCCACTCCATTGAGGACTCCAATGAATTCCCCCAAACCAACAGTACGAATATTGTTAGCATGTTCGTGAATTGCCATAAGCCTGCCGCTGTTTCCGTGGGTGTCTGAATAGTAATTACGCGTTCCTTCACGACCATGCCGAACTTGCTTCACCCCAGAGTGGCCTTCAGATCTGATACGTTCTTCGACAAACAGCTGCTGTAGCATGAGCTGTCGAGAAAGTGGTCCCAAAATGCGAAGAATCGACTCAAATTTGGCTGCAAGTTCCTTTCCCGCATCTTCGAAGGCATTCGTTACTCCGTTGAGGTCTTCTGTGTCACATGTTTTAACGGTAAGTGCAATCAGAACCAGCAGCAGTTGGGAGGCTGTAGCCATTGCTACAAATAGGGACGAAAAGTTAACAATAATACGTATAGTCAGATGAAATTTTCCTTCACAAACGAACCCTAGTCAGAAGCGCTCTCGGGTACGAACATTTAAGATTAAGGTCACTAACACTGGCTTGATACCACTAAATAGTTTAAATCTATGGTTGGTATTTCAGTCGCACAAATACAGCGTTGGAATACTCGACCGGCCGGTGATGGGCGTTCGTCCTAATGTTAAAAGTCCTAAAGCAGAGGTTGCCTCCGAGATTTCTTTTTTCGTTGTAATATGCAATAAACCTGTCTTTTTTTTTCATTTTGGGTGTGCTACAAAGCATTCTTTGAACTGCAAAAATAGAATGAATAAATGGATGAAACAAATAACATAAACGTACTCTACCTGAGGTTTAAAGCTTCACTACTCCTCTAAAAGATAATTGGTGTTCCAGAAATATTGATATGTCTTCTCCAGAAAGAGACAATTGCAAAATGATTCTGATCTTCCAGGGCTTCAAATTTAAGCGAGCTGCAAGAAAACAGAACGTGTCAATTGTCCCGTGCAAGTTTACTGAGGAGATACTGTTATGTTAATGCCGGGTGAGGTTCTCGGTTCAAATGGATAAATTCAACATTTCATTAGTCCTTATCTTTGCCATTGAATACGAGACTTATCTTTGGACAAATATGTATTTGCTACTGTCAATATCCTGCACTGTTTCAAGGAAAAAAAATAAACCAGTAAGATAGCAAATAAATAACTTCCGGCGTATCTGTTTAGTGGAACCAATAGTGTGAAGTTGATATTGTTATCAGCACAATTTTCTTTTCTTTTCGCACTGACGTTTAGGATCCTTTTATCTCTATTCCCCTGAATATTTTAATCCTGAAAATAAAGGGAAGAAAAAAAGAAAGATAAACACCTTGCAGCCATAGGCTGAATTACGGAATATATACAACTTTGTCTATATCTTTCTCTATATCTTTGTCAGAGATATATATTACAAGAATACTAGATATAAGTACCATTTATAAGAACAACAACTATGCTAACAACAAAGACATTTTCTGCCAAGTGATGTTCTCAGTGTTATTTGATTCAGTTTGGCTTTCATGTACCCTAATTAGCTATGTCCTTATTCGTTGCTCAATGCAAAACTGCAGAGTTTTTTTTATTGTTTCTCTTGTGAAATTAAACCTGTTTACATACAAAAACGCTGCTTTATACTACAAAGTTAATTTCATGAGAAAAAAGGAAAAATGGCCCTTGACTTTCAACCATGGCCTTATAACAATACTACGATTTCTATTAAAATAATTCTGTGACTGTTCTATAGCTTCTCCGAATAGTGAGACATTAGACTTGGAGACAGCATCATGGTATATACTTTTTTTTTCTTTTTCATGTGAATTTGCTTTATTCCACCAATGTCTAGCACAAAAACAAATTACAATGCTGTGATTGCCATACTTTTTTTTCTAACTTCCCTTTGAATTTAATATACAACCTTGATCTTCTCAGCCAGCGTTTTATGGTTTACTTTCTTGGAACAGTTTAACTCAATGTAATTTCATTAAAAACCCTCTGAGGGTATGACGATACCAAGTTACATTTAACTTCAATATTTGCACTATACAGAATACTGGGGCACCTTTCATCTTGCCAGATGTTTCAATTTTTTAACGCGACTGTAATGTGTATACTTTTCCAGTTCTTGTGAGACTCGTAAATGTATTTGAACGGATCAAACTTTTGTCGATCCTACGATTTTTAATGAAATTTGGGTTATTTTGGTGACTGCTGAGATTTCGGGAAATTGCTTCAAAATCCTAGCGAGCCTCTGTACTGTTTTGCACTGGCAAACAATTCTCTGGTTGGTAAACGTATTCTTCCACAAATAACAAGCGCAGTTTATTTTGTTCTTTTTGGCTCCATTACTAATGTGTAGGAGATATCCGCGAATATGCAGCAGCACGACATTGATGGAAAAAATTATGGGGTTTGTGGCTCGGTTTCCAAGCTCCAAAGCACTTTGGTTGGATACTCAGATCAGGTTTCAATTCAAATCACTATTTATCCTCTTTCATAAACTCTGAGTCATGAAAAACAATTCTTTCAGCCTCAAATCAACCGCAAATTCATTTTTTGTAGATTACATGAAATCTCGAGCAAATATTGAAGCCGAAACAGAGCTAACAGGGGGAAAAACATGGCTTTTTTGTGGCGTCATTAAAGTTTTCAACCATCTGTTCACGGTACAAAATGTTCCCTCAAGGAGATGTGCAATTGACACCAGTTTGTTGCATTTAATTGGCGGGGTGTTTTTCAATACGTTTCCATGGCAATCAGAAAATTTCGCTAGAAAAGATAGCAAGAAAAACTTTAAAGCAATAAAACTTGGTAATTTGTGAATTAAACCTGACGATGGCAACGTAAAAACTCGAAAACTAGCATTCACTCAAATATCTTGACTGCTATTTCTTGACCTTGGTACCAGTGTTAAAACTGTGTTCATTCACATTATCCTTTACTTTATTTACTTTACCGCCAACTATCAGCTGGTTTTGGATTTGGTTTAATTTTTTTCAATCTCAGGTGAGATTACATTTCTGTTCGCACGTTTGAGTTGAGTCAGGGTTCCTTTTTATCTCCGGCACTTTTCACGATAACAATGATATTATAGTGTTGTCCCTGGTGACGCAAAAAACTGTCTTAGAGAGGGATTGCTACCTTTTTCAAAACTAGTGTTTACGGTGGCAAGCCATTTCTGAACAAGAGTGAATTTTGGCGTGTGTGTGCTGTGCTAATCTGCATTAATCAACCAGAGCGGAAAAGTGTTTTGAAGAACAATGGTTGTGGTATGATAACTGTTAACCTAACAACACGCTGACGGTCATTGTTCATTTTTTTTTTTGAAAAACAAAACCGGGTTCATGTTTACATGTAACAATTTCAGTCAGCATTTTACTAGTTTCCCGCTAAATAGATTTATGAGAAATTTACACCGGTTATAATTTCTTAAAGAAATTTGTCTCCGTGATGACATGTTCTACAACAAGCTGGGGAAAGTAAACATAAGGAAGGATTATGGAAGTGATGGCATAACATCAAAAGAAATGAAAATTTTTGCCAAGGGGATCAGCTATAATATTCAGGGACCACGCAGCAAGTTTTCGAGTGGGGGGGGGGGCAAAAAAGCAACCCATAAGCCATCCTTTGGGGGGGGCGCAGGGGGGGCTTGCTTGTGGAATTCTATTTAATTTGTCTAAAGTGACGGAGAATGCTATTATAAAGATAAAACTATTGATTTTTTTTCCACATCGTCAGTGATGTTGCTATCGGGTCTGAAAATTCACCATCACTAAATTGAAATATCATAGATGTTATGTTATACTACTGATATCAACCTTGATTACTGTAAATAAGCCAGAAATCCAATCCTTAAATCGCGCTAACGCCTTTTTCCAGTTTGAAAACCCTTTAAAAATAAAGCAGACTTCCTTACTTCTGGCAGCTCGAAGATTTGATTTTGCATTTTGTTGCATGCAAATGAAGCACAACACAGAATCGCTTTGTTCATTATAGCGTAACCAGGGCAAACCGAAAACCACTTGAATTGAAATGCGCGATTCTGTTTGCCACAATGCTTTTTCGGAAAGTTGAAATCCGCAGGTTGGAATGGTTCCGTTATATTGATCTCTACAGCTTCGCTGGCTGTCGACTGATCACCTTGTCGAGCCTGCGACTCTTGACTGGATATTGATTGTGGCTCTGTTTCCAAGCTCCAAAGTTGATTGTTTCGCACATTCTTTTGGATGGGGGCTCTTTTAAAAAATGTAAATGAAACATTATTCAGACCAATATTTTAAAAACTATGTCACATGAAAAAGAGACTAGAAATAATTCAATTGTAGAACAGATTCAGAAAAAAGTAGCAAAAATTATGGAGAGTTTACTCACCAGATAAAGAAGGTTTTCCATTTTGTTTGGAAAAGTAATCAGAAA
This sequence comes from Catalaphyllia jardinei, assembly GCA_022496165.2. NCBI lineage: Eukaryota > Metazoa > Cnidaria > Anthozoa > Scleractinia > Caryophylliidae > Catalaphyllia > Catalaphyllia jardinei. The sequence goes on along the minus strand of CM042748.1, from coordinate 40,385,165 downwards.
TTTCAAGAGATCTCTTCTTTGCATTACTAGGGGTATGCGAAGTCTCGTCGTTCGCATTTATGTTGCCGTGTACCATGTGCACTTCTTTGTTCGTAATGAACCCCCGGATTGAATGTTCCTTGATGACCACAGCTATACACAATTCTGCGGTTTAAGTGCTTTCCATGACAAAATGTTTTTATAAACAGACCGCGTTCAACAAATTCGGATTCGCTCCGACGAAGGGCTAGCGCTCGAAACGTCAGCTTCTGAATCTCTTTACGGTGGCTAATTCACATTATCAACTCAGTTGATAAAACCAAATTATCTTGTAATACTCCCACCGACGCAGCACCACAGTTTCTTTAGAAACTTACCCCCTTTACGCGTTCAACAAAGCTTGGAATTGCAATTCTCGACGAGCCGTGAAGCCTGACATCAAAAGACGGACTTCGCGCTGATCGAGCTAAAATCAGGACGCACAATAACAAGAGAAACAATAACTTCATGATCTTCCAAAAATCAAGGTTGAAACTAATAAACAATTTGTTTGAGAATCGCCTTATAAACTAAACCCAGTTATTACTTTGGATCGAAATTGACCAATTACGAAACCACACGTTTTTCTGAGAGGTCCGCAGGAAAAAGAAGCCCGCATTTAAAAGACGTTTACCTCTGCTAGGTTAGAAGCGAAAAAATATTTTACAATTATAACGACTAATGCTTCATTCTGTCTATTTATCTGCGTGTTTTTCTTTGTCAGTAACTCTGGTCGCTTTCGAATTAACGATTTTTTTGGTATTTTTCACTACGTTACTTTTGTTAAATTATTTTTTGTTTATTTTTTTTTATTCTTGCAAAAAAGTGGAGGGGGGGAAGCCCCCAGCCCCTCCCTCTGCGCGGTCCCTGATATTTCAAATATAAGCAGAATCAGACATGACTAAGTTACATACCAATCTCAATGGAAAGTTCGTAGAGTTAAAGTTTTACACAAGAATGATGCCAGAGATTATTGTGATATTACAGACCTGACATTGTTGAGTATTCTAAGCTAAGCAAAGTCACCGAAACAATCATTTGTGATACAATAGACCCCTATCTAAATATGGTGCTCCAGAAAAAACAAATGGGATTGTTCGGAAAGGCCTGTCGTCAGAATCAATCCTCTTGTACCTGACGGAATCTTGGTAATTTTTTTCACTACTATTTTTATTAATAACCACATTTACCCTCGGGCCAATATTCCCCAGCACGGCCCTCTCGCTCGGTTAGTAAGAGGTTTTTATTTTATTATTTATTTATTTATTAGTTTTTATTGTTTATTTACTTGTTTCTGTTTTTGAAGTTTAAGAATCAAAAGGTACTAAAGAAGATAGAAAGCAGGAAATCTTTCTTTTTTGGGGAAAACTTATTTTATTTTACTGGACCATATGAAGTACCTAGCAACAAGGAAGTAAAAGTACTGCTTTGTATTGAATAGGGTATCCGACCTCAGGTCAATTATTACATCGGATTTTAGTTTTATTTGGTTCTCGGCCAACCATTTCATAAAGCCCTGACAAAAACAGGAAGTCTCACTACACGACCAAAATAAATGAAAAAGAGACTCTTTGTCGGTTCTGCAAAAGGTACAAATGTCATTTTCTCTAATACCTATTCTTGGCAAATTTCTATGATGAAGTCATAGGAGCGATATTCATCGATTTTAGAAAGGCTTTTGATTCCGTTAGTCATGACATCTTACATCGAAAAATGCAAGTTGTGGCTCAAGCGGAAAGTTTCATTGCTGGCTGCAGAGCTATTTATCTAGTCAAAGGCAGTTTGTTGAGTTCAATGGTTCAAATTCACCTCTGCTAGAAGTAAAATATGGAGTATCTCTAGGGTCACTTCTAAGTTCGAGACTCTTCCATTTACGTAAACGATTTCTCTGAAAGTGCATCTCAAGATGCAGTTCATCTCTATACGGATGATACCACAGCTTTTATAATCGGTAACAGCCCAGATGAAGTAGTGGCAAAGCTCGATCGCCTCTTTAAGGAGATCCACACCTGATACGAAATCAAAAAACTCACCATACACACTGGAAAAACTGAAGTCATGACCATGTACAGAAATCAGTTTGTGGGCCCCTTAGTGCCTGTTAGATGTGTCAATAAGGTAAAAAGTTTCCCAACAAAACAACGCTTTTAGGAGTTTTAATTGATGACAAAATTTCACGGAGGGAGCATGTAGACAAAGTTCACAAACCGTTTAGCAGTCAGATCCGCGTCTTGAGGAAGATCAGTTACCTTCCTTCACGATTAATGGAGGAAATTTATTTTAAAACTATAGTACTACATGTGACTTATTGCATCTCAGTCTGGAGAAACTGCTCAGAAATTGCTCAGTCTCCATTTTCACCGAAATGGAGGGTTTGCATATTAAAGAGAATAGATTTATTCATAAAATTCCCGGGAATACGCTAGATTGTGAGCTTTTGCAACGTATAAACTGGCAACACTTAAGATGTTTATACAAACTGTTTACCGTCAAATGTCCGTCAGTTGCGTGGCACTTGGATTAAGACATGCATGAAAGTGGTTAGTAGGAATAATCATGAAAAAAGTGCTTTATTTCGAGTAATGTTTCTAGAAGTTCCGGGCTTAGCTCTTCGTCAGTGTATTAGCTTTGGATCGATTTTTTATGTTAGTTAAGAAAGAATAAATAGGAAAGCACAACCAACTGCTTCGGTGTTAATGAATGTTGTGCCGCGTAGCACTATGAACACAAATGATGTGTCAGAGAATTAACTCTGAAGTGTAAATTTTAGTGCTAATTTAACCCATGAATAACCCACTGGGCGTTAGCCCTAGTAAAGGGAATCAGGGAACCACACGAGCCGGAGGCGAACGATTTTTTTGATTAAATGCAATTTTCAAAACAAACTTGTCAAGTAGCAGTGTTTCGTCTTCGCGTCATCACCTTTATGAGAAATTGTAATTGTCCTCTTGAACTTGTAGCTCCGGTTTGGAGAGAACTAAGTCAGTGTTATCGTTGGCCCGCTCGCCCAAAAGCCAAAAGCGTCTTGCGACCGAGTACAAATTATCGATCACTCGCCTGTTAGGCGTGCACGATTTTCATTTAATATTGATAACACCCCTCGTTTATATCTTCCATTTTAGCAACTTGAGAATGCCTCTAAATCAGACGTTTTTCACCTTTCTAATCTTTAGGGACACCCAATTAATTTGCCAATGAAACATAAGCTAGTGTTGGCCTCATGCTTAATGCGCTCGACTCCAGAGCGAGCGGCCCGGGTTCCAGTCCTGCCCGGGGACATTGTGTTGTCTTCTCACGGTGCCTTTCTTCACCCAGGTGTATAAATGGGAATTTAATGCTTGGGATAACCCTGCGATGGACTAGCATCTCACCTAGGGGGGAGTAGCAAAACTCCTAGTGGCTTCACGCTACAGAAACCGCGATATTAGCTTGTATGCAGCCTTTACCTACCTACCTAGTGTTTCAAAACTGACAGACAAAATGAAGTCCTCGCAGTGATAATTCATAACCTTAACACATGTCGGAAGTTATACTGCTGGTCTCTAGTTGAGCCGGTGATTGAAGGTAGCACACCGCCATGTGGAGCAAAGATGTTTGCTTGTTAATCTCACAAAGATTTACTAATAGAAACTAGTCATTTTGGATTTAAGCTCTTTTAGTATAGTTTTTCATTGAAGAAAAAAAATACCCTTATATCTCGATTCTGGGGATACATGACATATATGCGAATTCGGTAGCAAGAGTTGTTCGTTTGACTCTTTTTCATTAGATAAAACTACAGAAGTGTCGAGAGTGGGTGATAAAAACAACGAAAAAACATTTTAAGAAACTGGTCCGCGATCTTAATGAGGCGTCTCGTAAATGGACAAGAACAAGAAGTCAAGACGAAATGACAAGCTGGGCGTCCGTGATTACCAACACACAAAAAAGAGGAAAGGATGGTGAATCATTGCAGATCTCTGCTTTGGTTCCTTTTGAGAGGGGAGGCTACTTCTGGGCGATCACCGTGAAAATGCACCATGCGAGTGCATTTTGAGAGAGTGTCTATCGCTGTCAAAATTTAGTTTCTACCACTAGTAAGCACTCACTCTTATACACTTCCACTCATGGCAATATACGAAACCAATGGACTTCGAGTTTTGATTGCCTTAAATGCACTTTCTGAGACTCTTTTGACCCGTTTTCCTTACTGAGTTCCCAATACTTCGAGAGTTAGTCAGTCGACGTTCAAGAACACACTGAATTGGTTGTTGGTAATGCATAATGTTGTCAGAAATAGAAAGAGCATTTGCAAATAAGCTTACATGCAAATTCCCTTTAAGAGGGAATTTTTATAAACATTACAAATTAGAAGGACTGCAAGGGAAGAGGACACTTTGCCCCCCGAGTCACGCTCCAGTGGTTGTCCATACGAATATATCCTTGTTATTTTGCAACTTTTCAAACTGTCATAAAATCTCTGCCTTTTGGTTTAAGAACCCAGAATTTTCATTTCTTCCTAATATTTTGCCAATTTTTCTATCATTGACTGGTTTATGCTAGCAACCTCGTAAAGTATTTATTGATGACGGAAAAAGTTTCTAGAGAGCAAAGTTTTCTTTTTGCGCCAAATGTGCAATAAAAACATTAACCCAACAATTTATTTTGACTTGCAAACAAAAATTCAAACTTCAGTTAAGAAAAACAGGCTTACTCCGGGAAGTTGTACATGCGTTTTTCACGGTGGTTACGTCATCGCTCATGACTGAAATGCCTACTGTCATGGGTTTTAAGCCTTCCTATTTACCTGGGGACAGGACCAACGCGAACAAGGGTGGAAGTAGAGAGAAAAAAGTTTACAGTGGGAAGTTGGAGGTTTTGACCTCCATGTCTCGCCCCATTTAATAACGAAGAAATGAAAATACGAAGGTATTTTTGATGTAGGGGATGATCGTGTTGCTGTGGTCGAAACTACAGTGGAGCTGAATGCACTGTTCAAACTATTGATTCCCGCTTTAATTTTGACCCTTGTTCTACATGTATTCCGTCGTATTTTACTTCAAATCTGACTACTGTAGCAATTAATAGTGGCTTATAAAGGATATTTTAAGTTCTACGCAATCCCGGCGTTTACTAAACATCTAATTCGCCATTAACCGTGAGCCAATCTAGGCTTCAGGATGGGCTTCTAAGCGTTTACATTAACATTCAGATACATGCCATGTTTGTCCCAACATCTTGTCTTTGCATCATCGTTGTCGGAGCGATCACAGTACCATAACAGCCACTTTAAGTTTTTCCAACAGACAGTTATTTTGTGTACGTGTCCAGCCCTTTCAGTAGTATACCTTCTGAAACATTGTCCGTATCTTAAGGCTTTTTTCACCTCGTTTGCTGTTAAAGTGACTTCGTGAGTGTGGGCACCTGGAGGAGTCCTCGAGGCGTCTTCCATCTTCAGCGTGGTGTCTCTATGTGGAGGTTCCGAGGGAGAAACACCAGGACCCAACAGTGGTTCTCGGTACATGTAGAAATACGTTTGTGACTTCATGAGAAGATCTTTCATTGCTTCCAGTTCCTTCCATACAGCGCTTCCTTCTCCGTGTACTGGCATTATGGGATAACGCTGTCGCAAGACTCCGACTCCTTTTATCAGCGGAAAGAATATGCGTATTCCACTGGCTCGAGTAATCTTCACATCACCATTTCGATCCAAAACACCAACGCTACTTTGGGTGGTGTCTGCAGCATCGGTACTTACTTCTTCTCCTGAAAAAAATTTCAAGGGAGTCTGATAATACTTCTTGCTGTTGGTACCATTGTAGGCTTTATCTGCGTCTGTACCTCCAGACCGACCACCTTGAAACACCGTCTTCCCGTGCGTGGTCTTCTCCGAGCCTTTGTACTCAAGATCATACGGGTTCCACCTGTTCAGAGGCGTCAGATAGATTATCTCCAACGGAATCGCGTACGAGAACTTCTGGGTAATAGTTTTGCAAATGGGGTTCCTCTTAGGACCTTTGCAAGTATTCAGCTTCATTCCTGCGACTCGTGGTTGAGTAGTCATGGCAACGAACAGGTTTTGGTCTGCAAAACCGCGATACCGTCGAGATTGTCCCATTGCACCTCGAGCCTGAACTTTGAACGCTCGATGATAGTACGCAGCATTAACTTTTCCTGATTTCTCGGGATCTATAGTATGGGCTGGCAGGTCAAACGCTTCATCAGTCAGGTTGCCTTGGTAGTTATCTTTTCCAGGAATCTCACCCATCAGTTTATCAAGAAAGGTGAAATAGGGCGCGAACCTCTCATCCCAAATGTTATGGTCTCTGGGATTAAGTTGAAATCTCGCAGCTCTGGTATTGGTCTGTTCTTCGTATTTCCTTCTCACAGGAAGTCTGCTGTGAAACTCGTCAACCATCCGAAACCTGTTCAAGGGAACATCACGTCTCAGTGGATGACATGAAATTCGGTAATTCCATTGAGCAAAGACAGGGATGGTACCATTGATTATTTCCATGATGGTGGTTGGCAGGAAGGAAAAGTTCTCAAGATTATCTTTTCTTCCGGCATAAGAGGTAAAGCGAATTTTTTCTTGTAGGTCGAACCAAGACTTTGCATCAATGAAATGTCGGTCGCTTTCAAAGGGCTCATCGATTTCTTTGGTTGCTGTGGTCCATGCGCCTTCCAAGTAGCACAGCACTGGCTTGAAGTACTTCCTGTAGTCTCTAACATTGTGATCCTGAGATTTCCATGCCTTGAACCATTCACGCATCTCAACGATTTGCTCATCGACCGTGGGCTTATTTTTGACCTCGGGTGGAACTTCTGGAAATGGAATCTCTTCTGTAGCGTGGTAGTCTTTGCTGGTTTTGCTGGCCATGTAGAGGCGATAGTCATTGTGCCTGGTCCTGAATTCCACTCCATTGAGGACTCCAATGAATTCCCCCAAACCAACAGTACGAATATTGTTAGCATGTTCGTGAATTGACATAAGCCTGTTAGGAGTTGTGTAGGTAGATGAGTAGTAATTACGGGTTCCATGTTGAGCGGTTCGCACTTGCTTCACTCCGGAGTCGCCGTCAGATCTGATACGTTCTTCGACAAACAGCTGCTGTAGCATCACCTGTCGATACAACGCCCCCAAAGCTTTATCAAACGAATCCGAATTGGCTGCATTGGTACTAAAGGCAACGCCCATTGTGAAGATCAGCACGTGAATGGCTGGAGCCATTTCTATGAAAAAAGGAAATAATAATAATAATCACCCCAATACAACGCAAGAAGTTACGAGAGAATTACACAAACTAACACACAAAGCAAATGATTAATTGATAAATCAAGCAATGCAAGTTCTTTGGGAGATTTTATCTTAGCGTTAAGGTTTCGTTTTCGAATGTTTTTTTACACTGGCAAAGATATAAAGTCGGCCCAGTTTAACGAATTCACGGGTTAACGTTCATGACGAGGATTGACGTTGAGTGACAGCTTATGTTTGCCGTATGTATTGGAAAAGACTTAAGTGTTGCTTTATATTATTTTGTCGAGGGATTTAAGAACCGACGAAAGCACAAGTTTTACACACGTCTCACTTTTCTTGTCTTAAAACCGAGAATTGAGTTTCACGAGATGTTCTTGTTTCCCTTTCTTTTAGGCTTAAAATGTCTTTAAGTCGATTCGGGATGATGGATCACGGTTAGTTCCATTTGCAAACTTAGAAGTACCTCCGTGGAAACTAGGCTATCATGAAGAATATATCAACTATGTCAGCTGTCTACGATTGCAATTGTTGGGTTTCAGCTTGAGCTCTATCATGTACGTCGTTGCCCCGTTAAGCTTCGTACGTAGTATCAGCCTTGCATCATTGCTTTGCTATTCTTTCTATTTTTGGCTGTTTGTAAGCCATTTTCTAGTTTAGGTGTCAAAATTAAGCTGACATTTTTAGGTTAACTTTTTCCTGATTAAACTTAACGTTTTCCTTTTTTCATAAGCTGGTATATCTGACATCAACGTTCCTACGTGAATAATGTCTGTCTTTTTTAGGTCAATTTTGTATTTCTACAAGCAATATGTTTTTTTGGTAGAACTGATTTGCAATGGGTAGTCGCATCTTATTTTGTCATCATTATCAGATTGCCGTCCATTGACTTGAGACTTGCTTTTGATACTTTTAATTTTAATTTAAGCTCTCAAAATAACATTGATGGTTTATATCTCCAAAAAAGAAATAAATCAACGAATCAAAATGAAATTTGACCACCGTTACCTGGGATAAAAAGGGCTTCCAACACTTCAACAACGGCAAGTAGTGTCCTGAAGAAAGTGCCTTTTGAACACTGATAAAATACAAAATGATCTTATCTTAGACATGTCGAACTTATATGTGCTGTGATTACAAAGGATTTCACAACATCTGGTCACTCTCCCTGATTGATAACGTTTTCCATTGTCCCCTCCTTAAACAAGAAACAGCGCAGTTTTTCTCTCCGTGAATGGAAGACAGTCAACAAATAGATAGTAAGATTGCTTCTTTAATTCTTCCCATCAGTCAGTAACATTTAATTGTTCGAGACTTATCACGGAACCTTGCACCATTAGCCTCATCCTAAAAAGGCCTGTAACCATAATAAAAAAAGACAACTAAAAGGCTTATTTTTGAAACATATCGCTCCGAAATTCATAATTGACATTGCATATTATTTTTAAGGTGAAAAAAAAGAAAATGGGGGGAAATGGGAAAAGTTATTAGTGTCAAAAATAAGCTGTAGAGTAGTGAAAAAATGTCTCCTAAATGTCTCGCATAAATCTCTGCTCTCAACGTCGACAACTGTCAGCTATGTGTTTGGCAATATTTGACCTTTCATTTCATTTGGAAAGTTGAGCGTTTTTAATTTAACACGGTTCTCTTTTCTCGTTTGCTTTAAATTCGTTTTTTTCTTGAAGAACTGTTTCTATGTACGAAAATGACTTGTATTCAAAATGAAATTGAGGTCAAAAGTTGCATTTTCCTATGATTTATTATGGTATCCAATGGTAGTTAACTCGTTATCTCGGTTAATATAAACTTGAGCTTGGTTCTCAAGCAAGACAAGATTTGAAAATGTCCATTTTAGGTTTTACATGTAACTGGATAGAAAATGTCTCATCTTTGATAACTGAAATTCTGATCCCCAGAGAAAGAAATCTAACAAAACATACTTTATTACAGAAAAACACACATGACGAAAAAGAAAAGTAAAGAAAGAAAAAGAAAAGGTTGCAAATCTATCTTTGTCCACAATGGGTTCCTTTTTTTGTTTCACAATGTAGTCTGCTCAGTACGATGAAAAGTCTACAAAGGAAACAAAACGTTTGTTTTCTAATGTACAATAGAAACGTGAAAGGTAAACATTACGCATTTTCCAATATCTTTTTTCTTGGTGCACTTACTATTCCCTATCAAAAGAGCTTGATCTTTTTTCTTCATCTGAAAACTGAACTTGATTTTGGATCTACTACAGGAGATACATTCGCGGAGTAATTAAATATCAATTCACAGAAAGACCAACGATAATTAAACAATTGCAATCTGCGAATCATTTAGCAGTCAATATCAATATGTACATAAAAAGGAGATCCGTTGTTTTTTCTTTAATTCCTCCAAGGTCAAAACCGGAAAAGATCTGTTGACTGTTTTTAATATGAGAGTTTTCAAACGGAATAACTATTTAAAACAGATCTGTCCTTTCCGAAAATGAACTTAAAAATGTCCATATCAAACGATTCCAAGGGCAAAACACAAATAAATGAAAACTTTAACTTTAATTTTTTGCAGACCTCCGTTGTCTAAATGTAAAGTTGAAGGGTAACTTGGAATATCAGTCGGGTCATAATCTCTTGGCTCCATTCTACCAATAATACTTGGTTTCACTGAAAGCCAGCATTTTTCTCTTGTCACCAAGCAATTCAAGGATGGAGGAACACGAGACCACGCAAGTTTTGTTGTTTCTGAGAGGTTCTTACTAAGGTTTCTGAGGTCCCCACAATACTGACCTGTTTTGAACAGTACTGCTTTGCCAGCATTGAAAGATATTGAAATACGGCTTATTGATAGTTTTTCCACGACTAGAATTTCCTGTAGTGATAAACTGCTAAAGGAATTAACACGAGTGTATTTAAAGCGCTTGCTTATAGAGCATTGAATACAGAGATAATTTAATCTTTAATACTTTAATCTTTCTGGAAGGAATCAAACTCATCAACCCAGATGGACCAGTAGACGAGCAAGTCTGGACGACTTTCTCCTTACAAACCCGCCTCTGGTGTGAGATTGATGAAGATTACCTCTTCTTGAGCTATACACAATGTAATTTAAAACATTCAAGGCGCCTAGACTGTAAAAAAAGGTTTATTTACTTAAAAGGAAAAACAAATATAAGACAACAACTGACCATGCCACAACTTTGAAAAATTTAGTTAGAAACTATGTATCCTATATATATGGTAATAACAATTTAAAATAAGTGATGACGAAGTATTTGTCGGCGCATTTAAAATTCTCAATGCGCTTGCAGTGGGAAGTCACAACTCAATTATATATACAAAGCAACTAAAAAAATAACTAAGTAAAATCGTATGACTAGCTAAGGGTTAAAATAATCGAAAAAAGAAATGTTTGAAGTTTCTTCTTAAAACCTGTTTACGTCTCAGACAGATTTAGGCAGACTGTTGCATAGTTTCGGGTCGCTATAAGAGAACGTTCTTTGGCCGTAAGTGGTTGTCTTGTCGTTCGGAACTTATAGAAGTAAATAATCAGATGGACGTAAAGAACGAACTGGTTTATAAGAACCGATAGGCGAAGTAAGATAGGTAGGCGATTGTCCATTCAGACCTTTTAAGGTCTGCTGCACGAAAAAAATTAAATTACAAACTACAACCAGTTGACCTCCACCGCGAGATATCATCGTTCCTTGTAATAGTTAATGACGGTCATCTGTTCTCCCCTGTTACAAGTTCAGTTCATTACATTTCGTTCACGCGTGTTTTATTCTTCTTAGATGTAAAGCACTCGAGATAAATTTCTCTTCTCAGATCAGTGGACACTGGAATTCTCGATAAAACAACGGAAAATGGAATCTGTCTTGGAGATTATTAAGTTCAGTTAATACAAGGGTATCTTGCTTTGGTGTTTCAGTTACCACGAAAAACGGGGTTTTAAACAAGTTATGTCGTGACTTTTAGAAATCTTTTATTGAGTGTTTCAACTGTTGCGGCAATTAAATTGTTTGACCGAGTACGTTTTAATTTATCCCTGTTGAGATGTTCAGAT
>CM042748.1:40336363-40368863 GCA_022496165.2 Catalaphyllia jardinei | reverse complement strand
AAAGTGAACATGCAAGCATAAAGGAAAATACAGCTTAACTCTGGATCATTTCAGCCTTAGTAGCCAGCAACTGGTCCTAAGTTACATTCTTTATCCTTACAAAGGTCCTGACGCAATTTTGACCAAATAACTATTTCTCCCGCCGGCGGCCATATTCTTCATAGATACAGTCAACTCTCCGCTAACGGACACTCTCGTAAGCGGACAGCTCTACTTACGGACGGCTTTTAAATCCCCGTTTTCACCTCCCAGTCAAACTTTCTATTTACACATTCCCGTAAACGGACACTCTCTCGTATGCGGACGCGGACACTTTTGAAAATGAAAATTGGATTTTTCTTTTGTTTACGCTCTCTCGTAAGCGGACACACCATGTACGTAATTGACTCTTGGCAATGAAATTTGTCTTTAATTTGCAATAAATCAACAAAAATATGACCTTTAACAGAGCAACAGAACAGCGGGGATCGCTTTTTACAAATTTCAATTTGTCCGCGGCAAAGCAAGCTGTCAGTTCGTTTGACATTAACAAGAGTCCGACGAAACATTTGTAGTGTCACGTTAATTATGGCCTAGCCTGTTCACGGACGTTTTTTTTTTCGTAAGATATTGGCGCTCGCCAATATCTTACGGAAAAAATAAACGTCTGTGAAGGGGCTAGTTATGGCCACGTTCGTCATGGTCTACTTTACTTCTTGTTTCTGTTTTCAATCACTGATTGTACCAAACACTGTATCCCAGATAATCAAGCTTGGACTTGAGCCACGATAAAGATGTTTCAACATCACTATAAAAAACGTATTTACAAGGAATTTCCATGCCGTACCCAGCTCCTCTGTTGACAGGTTTACCCGTTATGATGGCTTTCCCTTTGTTTGTTCCGCGCTTTAAAAACTTGGTGACAAATTCAGCCATCCTCAAAGGAATGTGACCAAGTATCTCATCGAATCCAGACACTGTGTTAGCGTGTTCCTTGGCTATGGTTTCAAGACTGCAATCTTCTAAATTAGGCCTTACTACAGCAACCGCATTCACGTCCTTGATGTTCTTTGGTTCGCGTTTAAGGGCCCTTTCCTCATTTAGTTGTGGATCCCAGCCAGCCGCATCTTTGTATACATGATAACCGCGAATGTAGGACTCAACCATTACGTACGATTCTGTCATCCTGTTTGCCATCGCAAACACCCGCTAATTAACTCTCCCGTAAGCCGACATCCACCCTATTTTTCTTTGGTGTCCGCTTACGGGAATAATTCTCGTAAGCGGACAGCTCTACTAACGGACACGTTTTTCAATTCCCGACGGTGTCCGCTTACGAGAGAGTTGACTGTAATTCGCTAACTTAAACAAAACTCTCCTGAGGGGGGGATATGATGAGAAGAGCTGAGAAATGTTTTACATGTTTACATGTTTTACATGTTTATTGACCACTAGAATTGTGGAAAAGACAGAAAAGTTCTTCGTTCGAGCAGAAAAATAGTAGCCGAGGAAATCGAGAAGCATGTAAGTGGCGTTATTGACAGTGAGTTCATAGGTGGATTCATAAACACAGTGTCAGCTACTGTTAACGAACTTCTCGATGCAAAGACGCCCTCTGTAGCCGAGCAACAAAGATCGGGATCGCATGTCGTGTTCGTAAGCAGCAGCTTTCTGCGCGCCAGCTACTACCTATACAAGTTCGAGTTTAGAAACCAAGTTCAAGAGTGCCATTTGTTACAGGCTGCAGGTGGATATCAAAATTCAGACTCCAACCAGCTCATAAACGAACTGAACTCGACTATAGCAACCGATGCTGTAAGTCTGAAGTTGTCCAAGAGAATTCTCCACAACGTATCATCCATGAGCTTCTTGTACAAGCGAATTGCCCATCTGCAAAGCGTTTTTGGTGTTGAATTAAATCTATGTCAGCATTTAAGGGCATTTTAAGGCATCTTCTGAACACCTTATCGAATTGAAGTCCCTCCAGTCCGTTTTCGACTTTCGGTTCGTTCTGGAGAAGCGCAAGGTTCGACGAGTGGAGCAAAACAAACAGGGTTAGTCGGAAGTCCACGAAATCCGTCGCCTTCCTTTTCATTCAACCCTCTTCACGCTAATCCTAATCTTTCCACTGCTTCACAACTAATAGAACGTCTGGAACAGGCTTCAGTCCCGTCTTTTCCCGGGCACGTTGCAAGAAAGAGAACGAAGGAAAAGGAAACAGAAGTTCAAAATACACAAAGAAAGAGACAAAAAAGCAGATTGAGAACGAGAAATTAATCATGTTCACAGATGGCTTAAGGAAAGGGATCACCAAAGTGCAAAGCAGTGGCGGCTATACAATATCAAAGATGAATCATGCGGCCTGTAACATAAATTTCATTTTACGACCAACGTTTTTGGATATCGTACTACTTTATTCAATATCATAACATATTTCCAAGGACTCTTTCACTATAAAAGAGTCAGTGTGGTCTTTCCACTAGTCGTGCCTGTTAAAAGGTTGTAAATTTTGAGATAAATTCAACACAGTTCTGCTCGCTTTCTTTGTTCTTTCTTCCAACTGTGTTTTCAATTGTCGATCTAGGTATCTTGTATACAGTTCTTGACTATGTGAGCTTGTTATAATATAAGAACAACTTAAGAACATCTCAAGGGACTCTGAATGCCATGTGGATCTATCCATAATCAATATTTACCGCTTTAATAATCATATTTTTATACATTTTAACTTGGTGACAACATTGTTAAATTTTTATATTTTAATATTAGCTCGTTCTTTATCTGAAATTTAATTTAAATTTATAGACCTTCAAAAGGCTTTTATAATTTCTTTTTTCCGTGGCATACCTGTAAACCAGATTTTTTAGCTAAGCGTACTGACCACGTTAAATATATATTGATTGACTGATTGATTGATTGATTGATTGATTGATTGATAATAAATTACATTGAACGAAAAACACGACACTCGTTTAACGATCGTCTTTCGGCAGATGCTTCTATCATGTTCAGTGTAAACTGGATATAGTGTGCGGTAGAATATAATATGTGAAAAATGTCGATTGGACCATTTCAAAGCAATAGCCGGCTTGGATAGATTGGTATGTACCGAAAACAGTTTTAAATTGTTTTGTTGTTTTGTTTTTAGAGTGTTCATGTTTCATTGAACTAATGTAATGTTAATGGTGCTCCACTAAAATACTTAATTAATTGAACTAATAACATGTGGTTAGTAACATAACTAATAACATGTGCTTAGCAACATAACATTATTTTGTATGATGTGTTGTCATGCTTTCATGCATGATCGTGCTGCATGAAATATCGATAAGAGAAACGAGTCTATTTAAAATCGTTTCATTTCTGAATTCGCTCGCTGATTATCAAACCAGTTTATATCAAATCGAAGACTTTAATGATTGACTAAGTTGACTTCAGTTACCAGAACTGAGAGAGCATCGCTTGCTTGTGAAACACTTGATACATAATACGCTGTCCATTATTTGATATTTCCGTGTTATAAGTATTTTGTTTTTTGCTAGTTTCTTTCTTGTTCAACCGTGTAAATTGTCACACGCAAAAGACATGAAAGCATGACTAAGAGTATTTCTACTTCGGAACTGTTTGGCAAGTTCTAAATATTTCCGTCCCCAGCATAGAGCACATTAAAGTGAAAAAAAAAAAACAGTTAAGCACTGTTTTCGCTCTTTCAAAACCCACTTCATGACGTCATAGCATGAAACTACCATATATAAGAAGACTAAGAACTCGTAATGTTCAGCTTAAGTTCACAGCAGAAGGAGTGCGGATTTAAACCACAGTAACTATTATAGATTCAACACGATTGGGCAGGCCTTCAGTAGTTTCATTAAAGAGAGCGAGGGACATCACGAGGACCAGGTGGTGGGATCGCTTCAGCTACTTCAAAGATTTGTGTCGGCCAAACTTCAAGCTAAGGCAACCAAACTGGAAGCTGACACATTTGAAGATAAATCTTTACCGATAGTTGCTATGGTGAAGAAAGTGGAAACGTACTTGGTTAAAGTAGAAACTGCACCTTCTGCAGATATCAAGAAAAGCATGCAAGACATATTTCAGGGAGAGTTCCTTGATGGCTTTCAGCGTCTGATGACAGCAGCAGTGAACGAGCTCCTTGGAAATACTATCGCGGGCGAGAAGGAATTTTCGTCTTTTCAGGTGGTTTTTGCCAACAACAGTCTCCGTAATATCGACTTCTATATTTACAAATACGATTTCAGCTCCGAGGGTCTGAGAGAGAAGATACAGAATGCTTTCTGCTACGTGGCACAAGTGGGTGTGCTGGATCTCAAGAAAGTTGATCCACAAGTTGTTCTTTACGAACTTGACAAGTCCATTGGTACTGGCAATATTCCTGAGGCCATCGCTACAATCAAGGAAGAAGTGAAGTTCATGGAAGAGCTATACAAAGTGATTGATCACCTGGGTGAAGCTAACATCACGGCACATCAAAAGCGGCTTGCTGCAGTGCACTCTGAGTAGTTCACTTGCAGTGTTCTTGTGTGCGGGATAAATTATAGAAAAGGAACATTAAGAAAGTAAAGTAAAGTAAAGTTATCCCTTAGAACTGTGTGACATTTATACTAAGACTCGGCGTGAAACTGATAACATTTATGACAAGTTAAATAACAACGATTTGCTACGAAACAGTACTGCTGTAAGAGTTTGGTGAGTTTTCCTTAAGAAGAATGGAATAAACACAAGTTGTTCTCAAACGTTTAGGCAATTTTTCTATGAATATGAAACAGGTCGGGGTGATAATTAATATTAACATGCTTTAAATGTGCACTGTTTGAGGAAGTGCACTCTTGTAACCAGAATTTAAGTTAATAAATTGTGCATTTTAAAGTAGTTTACCCAGTGGACCTGAAATCATTTGCAACAGACCTCTTTGGTTAGTACACTGTTTGAAGCATTTATATCAAGTGTGTTACTTTGTGGATTAAAACAAGTTTCTGTAATAGTCTCGAGTACCTTTTTTCTTGGTTGTTCGAGAGTTAACAGAAAGTATTTCAACTTAACCGACAAATTGAAAAAAAAACATTCTTCTTTTAACGGGTTTTAACTGAACAGAGGATGCACAGTCATATTTCTTCAAGTATCATTTAGCAATTCGGCAATCGCAGATAAGCTGAGTACATAACAGAGCAGAGTTTTGGCAGAACTGAAATCAATTCAGTTCAAAATGATCAGTCATCATCGAAAGTGACTTGTTCCAGGCCCTCGGTGGTTGGGGAAAAGCGAAAAAAAGTGGGCGAGCGAGAGAAAAAAAAAAGAGAGGCCTCTTCAACCTCGTTCCCAGGGTCCTCTCTCTAGGTATAGAGAGGACCCTGGGAACGAGGTTGAGGACTCCTCTGTTGTTTCACTCGGTCGCTTTTTTGCCTTTTTTTTTTCGCTCGTCCCCAACTGCCGAGAGCCTGGAATAAGCTACTCTCGATGATGACTGATATAACTGGGCCACTATCACTTTTAATATTCGCAAGGTGTAAACATCCAAAACAGTCGATTTATTTCTCCTCAAAATAACTTCTTAATACTCTTAACCTTAGTTTGATGTCAAGTAAATCTATGTTTATCACTAAAATTCGAGTCGTAAAATTTTTGACGAAGGCCGGGTTTTTCAATATGAAGAGAAAAAAAAGGCATTAATCTTATTACATCAAAAGAAAGAAATATGTCTTTGAAACAACGGCCAAAACCGAGAAATTTCACGAAATGAAGTGGATCTATTTAATAGCCCTTTTTAAACTCGACTTCTCACTTTTTTGAACCCGTTGCCTAGTGGGGACCCGGTGTTTACTTTAGAAATAGAACACGACGCCTTCTGGCTCAGTGGCCAACGTGTTGACATCAGTGGAGACGGTAGAGATGCTAAAGTTTAGCACGAGACATACGCCGCACGAATTTAAAAGCCATATTATATTTTCCTAACTGTAATCGAGACTGAAACGTGAAACTGCACTCAGTTTCTTTATTATAATGGTAACACTAGATTCGTGCAGAAAGTGTGAACCGCCCGGGGAGGGCACTCTCGAGAATTTTGGTTAGGGGTGTGCCTGATACTGATACTGATACTGATACTGATAATAATACTTATTGCCACCGAAGACAAATCCAGCCAGTGGCAGGGAAGAAGATTCCTAAGTACTTACTTTACTTACGGGTTAGAGACTGTTGTGAGTGTTTTGTTTTCAAATACACGCACGCGCTTACTGTACAATGAACGAGAAATTTTCAATATTGCACGAAGCGAAGCTGAGTGCAGTATTGAAAATTTCGGGTTCATTGTACAGTAAGCAAGTGCGTGTATTTGAAAACAAAACACGAACTAACAGTCTCTAACCCTTTTAATATTCAATCTGAGTTCACTGCTGGCGATAGACTTGCAATGGCTTCCCGCCCGACCTGAACACTGCACAGTTTTTATGCGTTTTTGTAATAACGCACTCTGTCACTTTGATGTGGTTAGGTAACGGGAACTCACGTGATCAATTTTAACCAATGATGCGTGCGGATTTTAGACTTAGACAGTGAACGAAGATTGAATATTAATCTTTATTTTAGTATATATAATACACTATAATAGGGATAAATACACTACACTATGTTCTAAATATACTATAATAAGGGATACACGAAGTACTTACCGGAAGATTTGAACCCGGGTCCTTCGGATTACAAGTCCAGCGCCCTACCGCTAGACCACGCTCGCCTCCCTCAAGATACGAGATTCGGCTAGAGTACATCAGGGGAGATGTACTCAATAGCAGATGCATTGAGTAGTGTCGATCCACTCAGTCCAGAACCTCAGGATGCAAAGCAAATGGATACAATTCCGGTGCATTAGATTACTAACGCCATTGACACCACTGCTGATCGAACTCGAAATCACCTACGACATTACATCTTCCATGGTTGGCCACTTCAAAAGCGTCAACCTCCACAACCACCACAGCATTACTGGAATTATCGTGAAAAGCTAGCAATCGAAGACGGACTAATATTCAAAGCTCATTGCCTAGAAATTCCCACATCGCAGAGAGCAGAATATCTGAGAGATCTTCACGCAGGGCACTTAGGAGAGGAGAAAACTCTACTAAGAGCACGCGAGACTGTTTTGGTCAGGAATCTCTAATGACATCACCAATGCAGTGAAAGCATGTGACATTTGCCAGAAACACAAGCGAGCTTAACAGAAGGAACCCCTCATGCCGCATGATGTACCTAGCATGCCATGGTTCAAGCTCATCATCGACACATTTTAATACCGTTCCCACCACTACCTACTGGTTGCAGATAAATTCAGCGAATTTCCTATTGTTAAGAAACTGTCTTATCAGACGTCAGGTCCCGAAAGTGGTCTCCTCAAGACAATCTTTGCGGAATATGGGATTCGAATAGTGTACACAGATCAAGAAACTCAATTTGCATCCGAGGAGTTCAGAGCATTCGCTGTTCAGCACAGGCTTCAGGTTCACCACTCAAGCCCAAGGTACCCCCAGTCGAATGGTTTCATTGAAACCATGGTCAAAATGATCCACATTTTGCAATGCTGATCTACAGATCCACACCAATCAGACCGGGTCAACTAAGCCCAGCAGAGCAGCTGCTCACCCAGCGAACACATGCAAATACCGTCAACCAGGCATTGCCGACGCAGTGTGCACAAGACCACACCCATCCCAGTATTGCAGCTCCTAGACCACGACGAACTGTTAGACCACCAAAGAGACTGATCGAAGAAGTGTAGCTGTAGGAACTTTCATTTGATATTTTTTACTAAGAAAGGGAGATGTTGTAAAACTACATGCGTTCAGATTTTGTGAACCGCTAGGGATATTTAAGCCAATATTATTCAAGTTCAGTTGAGTTTAACCGTCGTTCGATTTAAATGTAATCTTAGTGTAAATCGTTTCGCGTTCGAAAGAGTGATTAAAACACTAGAGAGTCAAAGAGCATGAGGAAACATTTTTAGTCACCTTTTTTGCGCTAACATTGTCACGTGTATTGGTGCGTCGATTTCAATCTAGGATGTGATCACAGGGGGGTAAATCGAAAAACCATCAACTGACGGCTTGGCAGAAACAGAGGATCGAGGTTAACGCTGAATGACTTCAAATAAAGTTTAAAGGAGTTAATGTTAGGATTGTACCCCTCAGAATTGTATTGTTTCACAAACTTCCACTGATTTGAAGCTTCTCGGCAGCGATGTAGGTTATTGCACTTACTGGATTCTATACAATCTTTCTTTGTGGTAATAGATGTCCAACAGTAGCAATTAAATAATGAAACAACGAAAGATGCGAATGCAGCCATAACACTACAGTGTTAAGACTGCATTCGCATCTTTCATTATTTTGTTATTTAATGGGTACTGTTGGACATCTATTACCGTGGAATTCATATACATAAGCCGACTATTACGTCCACTGAACATAAAGAGCCGAACCCAGACACGACCGCTTTCATGTGGCTTTGATAGCTCAGTTGGTAGAGCATTGTACCGGTAACGCATAGGTCGCGAGTTTGGAATTCCTTTCAAAGCCTGAATTTTTTCAGGTCATTTTTCCAGTAGTTTTATGGCTGCATTCGCATCTTCCATTCTTTCAATCTTTCTTTAATTTTCACTGGGTCGTGCAGTATATACTGCTGTTTCGGGTAAAGTTGTCTTACAAACGAGGAAAAGATTATGAGACAAAGTCGAAAGTTATTATGGATGATGGTGGTTTTACGGTTGCTTGATTGAACCTCAAGGTGTTTCAGCGTGGTGGAAGAAAACAGCACAAACACGTGTATTCATGCTTTCTTCTTCCTTGTTGGTGAATCACCTTGAAACTCAACCAAACAAAGCCAAAGTGTTACTACCCATAACACACATCGACATTGTCGCGTAAGCTTTCACACTTTTGTGGGACAACCTTTCACAAAGTAGCTGTATACCTCTACGATTGCCGATCAACTTGTAATCTAGTGCAAAAAACGATCTATTCCTAGTATTCAACACCGCCTCGTGTAATTTTTAAACCAAAGTAAAGTATAACGACCTAGGCGCGAAACGCGTTTTATCCAAAAGTTCTTGACCTGTGTATTTTCATTTGGGACTCCTACAGACACGAACACTGTTGCCGTTGATGTTGTTTTATGTAGTCTTGTTTGTTTTTTATCTTCAAAACCAATGCAATTGTTTATTTGTGCGGATAACTGGCCTAAGAACTACAGTACTACCATGGAAGGTCGATAAAGAAACTTTTATTATACAATTCTGCCACTTTTATACAATTTTTTTTCCTGCTTTCTATGCAATGTTACTTGATTATATGATCACCTTTGTCATAACTACAATATATAAAACAATGTTTTTGAATCCGAATCTTTCCAGTTGTCAGTGGGTTCACGATTACAGACACAATTGAACCG
Organism: Catalaphyllia jardinei; assembly: GCA_022496165.2. Lineage (NCBI taxonomy): Eukaryota > Metazoa > Cnidaria > Anthozoa > Scleractinia > Caryophylliidae > Catalaphyllia > Catalaphyllia jardinei. The sequence goes on along the minus strand of CM042748.1, from coordinate 40,359,428 downwards.
CACTCATTCAGATTAGGGTCGCATGTGGACAAAACGAAATTGATTTCCCTGTTTATTTTAACAAAGAGTATTATTGGAGGGATTTCATGTACCAAAACAAGTAGCGCGTAAATCGGAAGGTGGACCGTGCTTTGCCTTCCACTATCACCAGTCACGTTTTCTTTCTTAAGGACGCCATAACGGAACAATGGTCAGAGAAATGAAAAACCCAGGGGCGATGAATAACACCCCAGGGACAAGGAGATTATGAGAGATAAATGAAGGAAGCCTTCGATGCTATCATTGAATCCAGCTGCCGACGAATTTCAGCTAAACTGCTTGATACGGCCTCCCAGAGATGCGCGAAGTTGCGTGAATACCTCCAAATCCCCTTCAAAATAACAAAAACTTCACGCTGATGAATTGTTCCTATTGACGCGTTCACTACGACTACGCCGCAAAGTGGTTATCTGCAAATACTTGAGATGGATGAATTAAACTAAACAATCCTTACAATTACAATATACAAAAAATTGTCCGGATGACTGAAATGTTCACTAATCCAGTGTATAGGCGTCTCTAGAGGGGGTTCAATTCCTTGGATCACAACTCTCCACTCGTTATCGATCACTGCGCTGCCACCGGCAAACACCTCAGGAACAAATTCATGTAACAAGTCACCAAGTGTATGCTGTTCACCTGCAAAAAGGAATCAACATGAATTGAAGTCCGGATAGGTGAGTAAAAAGCTGACAGATTCAGCCTGACTCCGTGTAGAAACAACTAGAGAGCAGCTTAGCCCGAGCCTGCCAAGATATTTTACAATGTATGAATGATTTTTATAACTTTTAAAAAATGTAAACACATCAGCTTTATCAAAGAGTCATTAGTAGAAAATTATACAGACTACATACAGTGGCAACCCGCTATAAGGAAGACCCCGTTATAACGAACAACATTTGAAAGCCCGGCAGAATTACAGTAAAATATATGGAAACAAATCCCGCTATAATGAATAGCACAATTTAACCCGTTATAACGAATATTTTGTATTGTCGCTCGCAGTCAGTAAAAACGACATGACGGTACAATTGGTTGACCAAGCCAAACAAGACTCCTATTGGTCAAGATAATGAAACTTTGACCTTCATAGCTTTGCTTTATTTAAATGTAGCTGTTCACTGTTTTGCGTGGTGTATATCTCATTGTTCAGCTTGGTTCAGCTTAGCTACCCCGCTATAACGAACATTTTTGTTGCTAACTAGATAATTCGTTATAACGGGGTCTTCGCTATAACGAAAATCCCGTTATAACGTACATTTTTTTCGGTACCGTGAACACTTCGTTATAGCGGAGAAGTAGTGAGCCACTAACTTTCCCTTAACTTGTCATCTATTTTTAAATTTTGGGCAAAGAAATGAAACATCTAATGACCCAGTTCTCCTTGATCTTTATTATGGTTGTTCATATTTCAATATATTAAATGCTAGTCTTTTTTGTTTTGGTATATATGAGGAATTTCAGACATTTTCAGATTTTACATAATCACGTTTTACTTGCTTATTTTAGTGTCCACAGGTAGTACTGGTGACGGATTAGAATTTGTATTAAAGTTCTTGTCCTGATCTTATCCATGGATACAGCTGCTCAAATCAACTTTCTTAAAAATCCCCAAGAACAAGACATGAATTAACAACTTTTAGTATAAATTTACCGCAGTCTACTGTCAATCCGTCAATTTGATTGGCTAAATTACCGTTTTCTATCTGCTGATAGTCAACAGTTACGCATCAGCGCACATCACGCTTGAACCTGATGCAACGTAATAAAACAGTTCTTTTCTACGCGTTACTTGATATTTTTTCTTTTTATGCAATGAGACTACGGTAAATTTATACTAAAACAATTAGACTACTCACCCTCGTTTTCTACGAGCGATAGTCAACTCGGCTGCGCCTCGTTGACTATCTGCTCGTAGAAAACTCGGGATCGAGTCTAATTGTTAATTATAATAAAGTTTCCATACAACGCGCGCTCTGATTGGCTGAAACAGCGTGCTTTATCAGAGATTAGGGAACGGGTTGATGACATTTAGCTGGCTTTCAAATTTTCGCTTCAGAGTTTCGATTAGTTTGACCCAAATTAAACATCACCTGTGCGACTCAGACAAAGGTCAATATAAACGAGCTATTTGTCAGCAGTTAATATGGCTCATGGAGACCATCGTTGACAAAAGTAGTGTAACAACTGTATGAAAATAACACGTTTTGCTAGATTCCGACAAAACACGTAGCGAAATAAACAAATTCTTAACCTAGCGAACTCTTCGATGAAAGACATCAGAATATATTACGAAGGCAGAAATTATACTGAAGAATAAAACAACGACAGAGAATACCATTGAGCTGTCTGTTTACAATGAGCTTTATTTTTTGAATAAATGATCAAACGACACGACACATCACAGGCTACCCAAGCTCAAAATACGTGGTGTATGCGACAGCTTGTGTATATAGGGAATTATATGGGAAAATCACTGATCGTAAAAAAAATTGTATAAAATGACTATCTCACATATCTTCAAATAACTTCACTAAACGGCGTCAGAATGGCTCTAAAATCGGCACAAGAGTCAAATGAGATAGTCATTTAGCCGAAGTCCAGTTTTTGATTGACAGCTCTGCGTGTTTTACAACAGAACAGAGCACAGTCGAGGCTTCGTTATTTGTGAAGTGAAACTTGAGGAATTCAGTGACTTTTTAAGGAGCCCTTGTGTCTATTGCAGAAAACGCATTTACTCTATAAACTCATTGTCAAAAATCCTTCGTTCTTATTCTGAAAACACTCACCATTTTCGTTAACAGGTCTAAACAACTCTTGGATAAATTGCTTATCAGACTGCAAGTGAAATTAAAGAAACGTGACACATACAGAACAGTCATGAGTGCACCGAGCAAATGCATTTTATTCAAGCCAAGTTAACCTTCAACACCCAGCACCCCGTTATTCAAACAAACTACTACAAAACAACCATACCCACAACGATGTAATATGGACAAAAACTAGAATTCCTAGAGGGATTTAGGGGGTAGGGGCTTAGACCAAAACCTCCATGGGGGTATGAAATAATTTTTGGAATACATTTCTGAAAAAACACATATTCTTGTGACTATCCCGTTACATGTGGTAAATGTTTACTACTCCATGCTTTGTAATGTACTTGGTAATAGAAGAAAAGCTGGAGTAATCTTTTTCATTCCCTTTATTCCTAATATATTCTTTCTAACTGGATGGGTTTACATAAGGAATAATAAATTATGACTCTGAGGGGTGTAAGGACTTCTTATAAAAACTGATTTTATATTTCATATACAGTCAAAGCTCTCTTAACGGACACTCTCGTAAGCGGACAGCTCTACTTACGGCCGCCTTGTTTGAAAGCCCGTTTTAACTCCCATACAAATTCTGTATTTTTACATTCTCGTGACCGGACATTCCCGTAAGCGGCCGCGGACACTTTCAGGGATTACGGCTTTTCTTTGTTTTTAAGCTCCTGTAAGCGGACACCCGAAAGAAATTCAGCAACCTCTGTACAGTATCTTGTTTTTATCAATCAACCATTTTACATTGCCGTTCGTCACAATGATTTTACAGTTATTACAGTCGACCCATATTTCAATGTTTGTTTTGTCGTCATCCACGCCCAGTTAAATCTCGAAACACCACTTCTATGCATATGTGCTTGTGACTGGAATTACAACGTAGGATTGCATAGAGTTGGCATAGAGTTGGTCGGTGGCCTCATGGTTAGCGCGCGCTCGTCTCCGGATCGAGCAGTCCGGGTTCGAGCCCTGGCCGGGGACATTGTGTTGTGTTCTTGGGCAAGGCACTTTACTCTCACATTGCCTCTCTCCACACAGGTGTATAAATGGGTACCGGCGAATTTAATGCTGGGGGGTAACCCTGCGATGGACTAGCATCCCATCCAGGGGGGAGCAGAAATACTCCTAGTCGCTTAATGCTAAGGAAACCGGGATAAGCTCCGGCCTGATGGGCCACTTGGCTCGTATGCAGACTTACTTACCTTATTGCATAGGGAGCAATAAAACATAAGTGTCATTTAATTTTTTATGCACCAATACTGTTAGCTGGACAAGCCCCCGTAAGCGGCCATCTATCCCCTACACCTCTAGTGGCCGCATACGAGAACCATTCTCGTAAGCGGCCAGCTCCAATTACGGATATTTTTATCGCGTCCCGAGGATGTCCGCTTACGAGAGATTCGACTGTATTCATTAAGTTATAATAAAAGTCAAGCCCAGAGTGTTCAGCAGTAGAGCAGATGGAGGCTCTAACCATTAGCTTTGTACATGTAAATGCAACTTCTTTTATATGCTGCTGTTTGGTGTTCATATGAAAAAGTAAAACGAAATGTTCAGTTATATAGAGGATATTGCACAGGGGCGAGAAGATATGAATTTTATGTTCAAGTGGCAAGAACAATATTTCACGAGTGAGAGACGCAAATGAGTGAGATATTGTTCTCGCCACGAGAACATAAAATTCCTATCTTCGAGCTAACGTGTAATGTTCTTTTTATTATATAGACATACTGACGACAGCGTTTTTGAGGATTTTCTGAAGATTTCTGACCACTGATTTACAAAATTGTTCCGAAGGCCAGATGAACGTTCCCGAACATTTTCTGAAAATCTTCAAAGATTTCTGAAGATTGCCGGAGACTTTCGAGGAAGACCCGAAGATGTTTTGATCATACACCAACGATTTTAAGTACAATTTAAGCGACAAACTTGATATCAGTGAAATCATCGATATCTTTACTAGTAAGGATATGGAAAATACGCCGCTCGAAGCCCCGGATGAAGTTTTGTTTGAATTTTACGAGGAGCATATTTTCCAGTAAAACACTCAATGTCCATATAATAAAAGGGGTGTATTCCTGGATATTGTCTTCTCTTTGGTGATCACTTCCTTGAATCCTGTATCAGCTAAGAGCTTTTTAAAGTGCTTAACATTGTAAGCATGTTTTATAAGAAATAGTTACTAAACACGTTACCTGAAAGATTCTGAAAGGAATGAACTTGAAGTATGGGTCATCCCCGGTTCTTTCCATCAGACGACGGTTCACAGCCCAAAACTGTTCAAACTTATCTGTTGGATAAAATGTACTTACAGGCTCTAGCATTTACATGTACATGATGCTATACAATCTCTGATTTACCTGATGTACATATTAAGAAATTAAAGCATACTGATATGCATATATTTAAGAAATAGAAAAAATGTACTATGTTTTTATCGAGTTATACATGTGTATAGAAACACAAGTGGAAGTTTGGGAGAACGAGAAATGCTGTGGGAACACAAGCCATAGGCAAGTGTTTCCACAGCTTTTTCGAGTCCTCCCAAACTTTCAGGAGTGTTTCTAATGTATATAACTCGATAGAAACATAGAGAACATGTTTTCTATTTCTTTACGAAAAAATGGCGATGAAAAAAAGGAAAACAACTTGTTAACTTTGATAACCAAAATGTATATTGTCTTTGCTCGCGCCATCATTACGTCAACAGCTTGTTCTCGTTCTATGTTTCCATCGAGTTATAGGAACCCAATTTTCAACCAAACAGTGCACATATTTGCTTTGGGCTGTTTTCTAACTTATGGAAACTATGTAAAATGTACAACCAAAAATTCAATTCTTCACCAAACTGATTGTGTCAAGCAGATATCATATATTATAGCAGATATCATATATCACTTTTATTAATACATTTGCATGCTTTAAACACCCATGCAACATGGACTCAAGTATCGCAGTCTTATTCCTGGGTTGATCTGTACAATACTCACCATTACTCAAGCCAAGCCATAATTGTTTATGATCTTTCTTTTGCATTGAATTTATAACTTGGGATCTGTGTTTCAAATTATCAGCCTGCAAAATAAAATATACTTTATTATTAAAAACTACATCATTGGATAGTGTAATTCGAGAGTTTCATTGGCTAAGCCATCATGGTATATAACCCATTATACCATGATCTACAGAAGTGACGAGCGTATGCGTGACTTTTTGGGCCTTTTTGTTTTTATTGTAGTCTAGTTTTCTATATTTTGGGGGCGTTTTTAAAAAAATAATTATTATTCCAATCGCGCTTGTTGGATATGAGATGATTATAGCCATAGGCTATCTATCATCTCATATCCAACGTGCACTCAAGGAATAATAATTATTCCTTGAGTGCACGTTGGATATTATTTTAACAATTATTGTTAAATTTACTATGTTTAACATCAAAATGTCTCAGGCTCTAGTAATCAATACTTTAAATACTTACCTCCTTGACAGCTGACATAAAATGTGCTTCGATGGCTTCCTTTCCAGGACACCTCATTACCTCAGTCTCGGGAAATCTCTACATATTATAAACAAAAACCTCTTGTTAACTTACTGTGAAGTCTATACTATGGATAATATTATGGACTGAGTGTTTCACTCTTTTTTTATGAACCACATACAGCTGTACAGTACATGTCTTATTTCGAAACTACATGGAATTAAACAATTCACCATGACTCAAAGACAAGTGTGATACAGCTATTTCTTAACTGTACACACTGATATGTAAAGTTAAAAGAAAGTTCAATTCAGTTACATGTAACTGACAAGTTCATCACCTGAAAGTGAACTGTGAGATTCCAAGGAAGAGAAGCTGATGAACCATACAAGTCAAACAGTACACCAATGGGATAATGCCTGTAGTGATAAAAATAATCACAAATCAGTATAAGAAGTAATATGTAGTGTACAACTAATAATGCAGTTCTAAATGGCCCTTAACACAAATATGTCACAACTTGATTTGTAATTTAATATTGTTATTGGTAGGAGTACTATATTAATTAAGAAATAGAAAACCTGTACTGTGTTTTTATCAAGTTATTGTATACACACAAGTGGAAGTTTGGGAGTATGAGAATTGCTGTGGGAACTGGAGCTGTTAGGCGACTGTATTTTCTCAAGTTCCCCAAACTTTCATGAGTGTTTCTACTAAACAATTAGATTATGAGCTTGAAATTTGTATCACATGACAGGGGTTTCAATAAAAGCCAGTTACCGGCATTTTACTGCAGCCTGTAGGACCTCTCACCGCCGTCTGTTTGGATTTCATTAATGAAAATAAAAATGATTTTAATAATAAAAAGCAAATAAAACAACAACGACGACCACTGAAACTTTCAAATGCCACAGAAACAGTACACTTTTTGACGCCCTTAATGCTGGAAATCCCATTTCCAAGCTTCTAGATTTCAACTTTTTCTGGCGGAGCATGCCCCCAGACCCCCCTAGGGGAAAAGAGCCTTGCAGCCCCTTTATTGGTCACAGCCACCTATTACATCTTCAGTGACTGCTTATAACTAATGTTATTGAAACCCCTGCATGATAGTTGATGAGTCAAGTCACATTGCTGACAGATCCATTGCCAGATATGTACAGAAATTTAGCGGTAGTCTCCATTAACATGCATTGTAATAGAGCTTTAAGAGAACGTTGCCTGGGCTTTCTACCTTTTTACAGCTTGCAATTTGTTTATTTTGCAAAGCTTACAGTTACATGTACTCCATGTTAAATGCTCTGGATAATTTTTGATACTTTCCTAGTAATTTACCCTTTAATTTATTTAGTAAATCTTTGAGGCTTCATAAAGGTGCAATAAAAGTTGTGTTGAACTTTATAATATACAGGTACATTCTAATAAATATTCTACAATTTGCCATTGAAACTCCTCTTATTCAGCTTAGTATTTCTACCTGACAGTGTATGTCTGTGTAACTGTTTTATTTTTTTTTCAAATTCTAAACTTGTAATCTTTTTACACTACTACTACCTTACAAGAGACCTAAACTTACAAGATGTCACTTTTCTCCTAGTTGTTACATCACTAAAGGCACTCACCATTTTAATGGCTGTCCATCATATTCAAACCACATTTCATCTACACCTTCGTTGCTGATAGCCCTTTGGAAATGCCGCTGTACTTTGTCTGTGACAAGGGTAAGGTAGCTTAATCTAGGCACTAAAAGCTGAAAAACATGATCATTAAATGTGGGACATCATGTTCCTCTGACAACAACATACTAAAAAAACTTCATACAGCTTTGTACTAATGTTTACTATACAGCTGCTATTGAAATACCTTGGTGCATAATGCAATATGATGTTTAAAGAGGAAATATCTCATTGAACACTGAGTACAAACATATTCCTCAGCTTCCTAATGATACAGTTACAACATATACACTGTACATGTAATAATTCCTCCTAACTTTATAAAATAACCAGGATTTTTTGGGGTTTCTAGCCTTTCTTAAAGAAAAAGATTTTTCTATGACAGGATATAATTAAACTAAGAACAGACACAGTATGTTTTGTCTTTTATACATGTATGTAAATCACATATATATTTACATACACATTTTCTCACAGTTTTCAAGCTCTGGCCTGTGCACAGTCACCAGCTCCCCTCAAAGAAAGCTGGAGAGTGGTGGCTGCACATTTCCAGTGGTAATCCTCATTGCATGAATAATTTTCCACACATTAAAATATTTTAGTGCCACAGCCTCTGATGTGACACGTACATATGCCAGACAACAGCAATTTACTTTAAAAACTTTTATTTTCAGTACTTTATGTGATATTCTGATATAAGACAATAACAACCTCCCATATTCAACGATTTCAAATACTTTTATACCAACACATGCTCCATCATCATGGCTACCACAAGTCAATTGAACAACAACTATCAATCAGCATCTTTGGATGCCTACAAAACACTTCCTCTTAACACTAACTTCTGGACTGTTTGCTTTCTGGTACAATACACTACACTTAAGCTTATAAAATGTAAACTAACCTGTAGTGGAAATAAAGAATTTCCCAAATTGCTACCTGAATGTCATATTTGAATGAAGCCAAATAGACCACAGATAAAAACAACAGACCCCCTGGGAATAATAAATGCCATCATTCTGTCATGAAGCATGCGCTATATAAGTTCTTAACTTATTATAATTACTTTTTCCAATTAAAGAAATCAAACATACGGCAGTCATCATTTATCTCCACATGATGAAACTGGAAATAAAACTTCAGCCCACATAAGGTGGGAAAAAAGTACTTCAAACTGTCTCAAGGAGCTACAATTTCAACTGAAAGACACAACTTTGCATGTATTACATAATAATCAGTGTAATCCTGATTTTTCAAACTTCCAAGGGAAAAGAAAAGTGGTTTAAAAAATCAGAGAGTTTAGTAATCGAGGTAAAATTACAGTGTTCAATTAAGAACAGGAAACTTTTGGTTCCAGTTAACGAGAGGTTTGAAAAAATAAGCGTTCAAGAAATCAGGGTTCCACTGTATCTCATGTTTGTTAATCTGTAACTCAAGCCTGGATACACTAGGGGCTGATCAGATCGGCCTTGAGTATGACTCCCAGATGCGCCACGGCTGATTCAATCGCCCCATTTATATAATGAGCAATTTGATTGGTTGCTAAGGCACAGCTAACACATTGAGCCAATAGAAACTGCTATATCATTGAACTGTAGTTATCTTTGCCAGGCCTTTGTGTTTGAAGTAGTGAAGCAGTCACCCGAGTTTGAGCATTCCCATTTGCAAAGACGACAAAAATATGGCAGCCATTTTGTTACGTAGTTCTTCCCCTGAAATGTTACGTGCTCTCAGGACAAAACAAGACAAGATAATCTTGGAAATGAAATCATCAGGACCTTAACATCTATCAATAATTGATTAATTTCCTTGGGCATGTTGGTAAAAGACAAAATCTACTGTTTATCATGTCGCATTTTCGATTAACTTTAACACGTGATCGTGAGCGCTGTAATTAAAACTAAATGGACACTAAATGTTTTGCTTCCCATCATTTATTTTGGTTTATGGAAGAAGATTATTAACCATCTCTTTTCAAGAGTGTTTCTGTTTTGGATGGCTAGGATGGAAATCAATGTTTATTTCATGTGTGTTTTCAGACTAAAGTAAGACAAGAAAATAATTTGCTCTGGCAAATTGGGGACCACCCCGGCGAATTTAGGGTTAATAATTTATTAATATAAACTATGCCACCACGTACAGAACTAAAATTAAAGAAAAATTTCCTACACTGTGACCAAATCAATTTTAATGAACCTGTATTTAAACTAGGGACACCAAAATTAATAGCAGCATATCGCTAACCAATAAATGTTAACATCTTGCAGCTGAAAACCTAGCTGTTATCTTTCGAAAACTATACTAAAATCCAACTGTAAACATGTATCTGCAGATGGCGTAGTGTGCGCGCAAAAAAGCAAATGTCTTACTTACTGGGGAGGTGACAGGAAAAAATGTAACAGGCACTGTAAAAGTTTTCAAAAAAGATCAATAACTTTAAAAAATGCATGGTTACCCCTACATTTTTTGTTGCGAAATGGAAGTGTCAAGCCTATTCAACATGTGATTAGTTTCTGGTTGTGAGCAAAAGGTATTTAGACTGTATTTTAGCTGGACCAGAGGAAGGCTGTCAGAGACGCTAAAAGCGATTTAACAATGATTTTGTTATCAAAAAAGTACCAAAAATGATTTTAATGTTACCATTTGCTTTGTAGTCTAAAGATGTTTTAAAATGCATTAGCCTTTCTGTATGTAAAGGCGAATTCTAAGAAAATCTGCAAGGAAATATCCTTTCCCTCTTTTTTCAGAGATGGCTTTATAAAATAAAGCACAACCAAATGTTTTTGCTTCATAAAATAAAGCACAACCAAATGTTTTTGCTTCATAAAATAAACCACGACCAAATGTTTTTGCTTCAACAAACTAGTCTCCAGGACTTCTCCCACCAGCCCCTCTTTTGCGGCCCCGCGGCGGCATATCTGGTGTAGTCGGCGTAGTATGCTACCAACGGCATAGAATTGTGGCCTACTTAGCATATATTTTCAAAGCCCTCGGCGTAACTTCGGCCTGGGGTCTATGCGGAATGCCCTGTTTGGGAGGGGGGGGGGGGATGTTGCTGATGTTTCTAATTGATTGAAACATTAACCTCTTCTACAATCACGCAATAATTATAATTATCTTTCTTAAGTTCTACAACTACAGTAAAAAAGTTAATCAGAGATGTACAGTGATCACCAGATAGAAACCTTGGGATCGAATGACTAAACAATAACAATGTTGAACATAAATGCAGTTCACTTGGGGACAATTTTAGAGGGCAAATTTAGCGAGCGCTTAAGGCCTTTACAGTGTTATAATTCAGTGATTTTCTGCATTCTACGACAGGACAAAAAGTATTGAGCTTACTACTAGTGCAATCTTCTAGGAAATCCTACATGTTCAAACGTGCCTTTCAACGACAACCTTCCAAATTTACCAAACAGCATGAAATATTGACTTACATAGTATGGATCTGGCTGTTCTACAGTTACCACCTCATCTGAACTTAGATTGAAACACACTGGCAATCGGCCATCCCAGATATATCGTAGAACTTCCCTGTCTTCCGCCATTTTGAAACTAAAACATTCCCAGGAGTCATTTCGTATCTACGTTGTTACATCACAACATGGCGGCACTCGTGGGGCACGTTGCTCGTTTGTCGAGAAGTCCTTCTTCAAAGTATTACTCAGCAAGTTCCCACGTGGTAAAGCATGACATTTCTTTGTTTAGAAGGTTGAGGAGGAACTATAAATACATTCTGGACGAGAGCTTGGCCGCGAGAATTACTCAAAGTCTTGGAAGTTTACAAGACGATGTTATTATAGCCACAAATCCAGGTACCGGGGTATTAACAAAAGCGCTCTTCGAAGCCGGAGCGACTCATGTTATAGGACTTGAACCTGAAAGGAGATTTCATCCTATTCTATGGGAAATTCAACGTCAACTATCAGATGAGAAAAGACTTGATGTGATTCATGGCGACTTCAGTAAAATTGACCCTCACATACTGACAGATGACATTTGTACACCTCCGGCTGTTGCTTCTGAGGATATTCTACGCTTCGTTAAGCCGCAGCCATGGGAATCTGATAATTTAGTGGCGAGATTTGTGGGAGTTGAAGCTGCTATTAACCCTTCAGTTCTCCACAGGACCATGATCAGACATCTGGGTTCTATATCTGCAAGAAATGGTATCTTCCAGAAAGGAAGATGTGAATTGGCATTTTTCTTTGAAGAGGATCGAGCTCAAAAAATCACCGCCAAGTTTGGGAGTAAATATTACAACAGACAATCAGTGATTGTGGAATTGTTGTGTGATGTTAAGGTGTTGCTCAAAGAACGGTATTCTCTGTTTTATCCTGTGCATGGAAAACAAAAACACAAATATCTTACATTAGTCAGTATTGTGCCAAAGAAGCAGCCAGCTGTGAACATTTCAAGTGGAGATCTGTATTATTTAAACTACTTCATAAGACTTCTAATGGTCAAACCAAAGAGCAAAGTGGTAAACACAATGGAAACCATCAACCCTGGTAGTGGTGTGATTTGTAATGAGCTACAGTTTCCTCATGATATGAGAGTAGGGGATCTTTGTCCTGAAGACATTGGTAGACTCGCAAGTGCCTTTTTCCAGTGGGAAGGCAAATCACTTAGTTTTTTCTATGATGTGGGAAGTAATGAATTATTGCAGTAGTTTTTGCTTGGTGGGCTAATGTATTACTAATGGACAGGGGTGAATAATTGTGTGCTAGGACTGCCATGAGCTGTTGACATTATTCTTTATTGTGCAGTTCCAGAAAAGTATCAAGTTATACAAACAAATGTTTTGAAAGCTTGATAGCAATACAAATAATATTTCATTAATAGGAGTATGAGCCAAAATTTTGTTGCAGTTACTAGTAGACATTTGCTATCAACAACTAAAACAACTGAGTTTAATGAGCCTCACCAGCCAACCCTTCATTTTGAAAGTAAAATATCTTTAATCACAAATCCGCTGCAATGTTTAGTTTCAGCACAGCTTCTGTGATCAACTGTTTCAGAATTTCCAGGATCTGTCTTGGCACATTGTACTGGTCATCTCATGGTTGACTGTTTTCTAACCATCATTATCATTGCCTTTGAAAGGTGGATTATTCTTTATATCTGACTGTAAAATTCCTAAGAGTTTCCATTTTAATAGAAATCTTTTGTAGTGTCTATAAACACAAAAAGATATGAACCATCAATCTTTCTGTTTTTATTTTTATTTTTTCTGCCATAAGTGGCCGACTGCCCCCCTTTTTGACTGTTCACCCTCAGGAAATATAGCTTAATCCATTGTCAAAAAATCTAACTAGTCCATAAGTACCCCACAATAAATACACACAGCAACTCAGTGGGGGGTAACTGGGTCTTCATTGCCTAAGACCATATGTGATGCTCTCCCTAACGCAGAGGTAAACAGAAGAAAGAGGGAAAAATGACATATTTGGGCTTAATACTAATAACGTTGATCGCTTGGTGTTCGCAAAGGGAATGCTTACTAATATGGCAACTGTTCACTTATATTTGCCAAGTGGGGTGTGGAATTTCTGCTGCAGTGTTTAATTGTCATAAACAAGTCTATCACTCTCAAAATACACACCACCTTAAATGGGGGTAACTGGGTCTTCATTGCCTAAAACCATACACAATGCTCCCCCTAACAGAAGAAAGGTAAAAAAATTACAGATTTGTGCTACATGATACTACATCTACATCTGTAGGATGTAGAAAAGGAATCCTTACTAATGTGGCAACTGTTCACTAATACTTGCCAGGCAGGGTGTGGAATTTCTGCTGCGTGATAACAAGTCAATCACTCCCTAAATACCCACTCAATTGGGGCCAGTAACTGGGTATTCATTGCCTAAAACCAATGCTCCCCAAAAACCCCCAAAGAAATGGTGGGAAAGTTAGTGAGTAAAAAATTACAGATTTGCACTAAATACCAATAACGTTGATTGCTCGCTGTTTTCAAAGGGAATGCTTACTAATGTGGCAACTGTTCGCTTGTACTTGCTGGGCATGGTGTGGAATTTCTGCCACAGTATTTAAATGTGATATCACTCACGATAAAGATTCCCTACTCTGTCTGCTTGGTGAGAGTTTCAGTGAGTTGAAGGAGAAGTGAACCTCTTTCATGAGGAGCTCCATGGAAGTGTCCTTTCTCATTCCAGGTGCACCTGTATTTAAAATCATTCTCTAGTTTCCTAGTAAAGCTGATTTAAATTTTCTGTAATGCTATTTAGAAAACAAACTTAGACGAGTAAGACGAGTCAAAAAACTGTGGATGAATTCCAGTGACCCTTGTCATGAGGGAAGAAGCAAAAGCATAAAAATGTTTGTAAAGATTTGTAAAGAAAACCTATCATCCTTCGACTGCGACCCCTGGTCCAGTCACTCTGTCACGCAACACTACACCCTGGGTATTATCTCCCGTGAGAGTAGGGTTACGTGACAGGGAGGGCCAGAAATGGACTAGGGTAAAACGCCATGGCTACAACAATGAAACGGGTATTGAAAATGATGAATGATCATCGCAGTAAATTTCCAATTAAAGAAACTGTAAAGGAGAAGCAAAAAAAAAAATCAGGGCTTCAACGGGCTTCGAACCTGTGACCTCCGCGATACCGGTGCGATGCTCTACCAACTGAGCTATGAAGCCACACATTGGGAGCGAGGTCAATTTATTGAGTTCATATTTTCCCGTGCAGTGAAGTGATGTGAAGTATATATGAAATAATTCATATTTGTACTGCGGTAGTAGATGAAACTGAAGAATGATCATCGCAGTAAATTTCCAATTTAAGCAACTGAAAAGAAGAAGCCTGAAAAAAAATCGGGGCTTCAACGGATACTGTAAGACTCAAGGACACAAATTTAGTTTCTTTTTTATTGATAGCTTCTGGAGATTTTTTGTTATTTTACAGTTTATTTATACATTTTACAATTGCCCAATCTGAGGAGAAATTTAATAAAAGCTCATGAAAATTCCCGATATCATGGTGATACAGAGTGAAAGAGAACTAAGGACTAACCACACATGAACTGAGAATGAAGCCGCGGGGAATGAAGTTATGATACGGATGATCATAGCAAGTGTTTACTGAGTGACCTGAGTAATGCGATGTTTCTTAATCAAGTATATTATCTAAAACGATATTCTTAAACTTGTAAAAGGTATATTAATTATGTTCTTTTGCAAAGTTTCTTGAAAACTTTGCAACAGTTGTTAACGTCCGTTATCTAAAAACATAGGAAATCTCAAAAATATCAGCCTGATGCTAAAAGCGTTCTTGGTAACATGCAGATCATCACCAGTATCACAAAACCCACAATAAGCCCAGCTAACATGTTATCTTGAAGTTGCTGTTGTGTTTGAAGCTGTTCCTCAACTTCTCTCTTCAGGTTTTCATAACTTTCACCTCCTTTCTTCAACTGTTCTTCGTATTCGGTGAGCTTCCGCTTCAACGAGCGTTGTCTTTTAGCTTTACAGAGAAAATACAGTTGAACCCCGTTAATACGGTCCGTATTATCAGGGTGGGGTCAAACCTCGTGACCAGTCAGTCTAAGACGAGCGAAGTCTCAACAAATATATCACATTTACTACTTTAAAGAATTGTTCTTTAATAACCATCTGGAAAGCAGATAGAATTTTCTCAAATGAATATTAACAATAGAAAGATCATGAACATAACTGGGTAAGTGGTCACATAAATTTGGTAAAATTAAAAAGGATTATACAGGTTGGGATTTCACAATGTGACCATTGGGTGTTTCGCGAAGACACAAAAGTGATCGTAATAACGAGGTAACCGTAAGGCAAGGTTTCACTGTATGCTTTTATCAATTAATGAAAGCATTCAGTCACAGCCCCATACTGTGCAGGTATGTGGTATGAGTAAATCTAGTACACAAAATTTCACTCCATTTGTGCTTGGTCATGCGTTCTGTTCGTCAGAGTGTTCGCGACAGGCTAAAACCCGGGGAGGGGTACTCTCCATAATAGCCTATACCCCTTCCGATAGGGGTACTTTTTCAGGCATCGGGCATAAAAAATATAAAATGCTAGGGATTTCACAAGTTGAGGAATATGAAACAGGGAAATCTATATAGAAATTTGTAGAATACTCCCTCTAAAGGCTAAAACGTAAACTCAAGGGAAACCTGAAGGAAAACATCGCTTTTGAAGGAGTAATTTGAGATACCAATTTTCAAGTATTGTATTCCAATTATCCTGGAGACTTTGGAGTTAGCGCCTCTGAATGAAAGATCCTTCAAAAAAATACAACATTTTCAAATTTAATTTAGAGAGTACTGACCTTTTTTCTCCTCCAACATTTCTCTGATAATCTCGATCTTGGTGATGTTACTCTCAAGCCGCTCTTCGTGACTTTTCAAAATCATTGCGTGATGCTCTAGTCTTCTCCAGGGATCACGTGACTCGACCTGCTCGTCATCTTCCTCCGTGGATCCAACGAGGAGATCTAGCACAGCAACTTGCAGGTTGGACTGAATATCTGAAGCAAGAAGATAGTGGACTAGAAAAAATGATAATTACTCGGTCTAATGTAGACTATTATGAAGAATAGAATTTTTGGTTTAGGATCTTAGACATTTTATTGAAATTTATTGATTTTTTACAGTGTTTAAAAATAGCGATTGAAGATTAAAGACCTTTTGAGGAAAGAAGGTTGCCCTGACGGTATCTCATGATTTTTGAAAAATAATCTCCGCCCATGGGCATAATTATATTTCACTACCTTGGGTTTCCATGACTGAAATATCTTGATTCTTGAAATGTTACTTTGACTCTAGACAAGACTGTTCTCGCAACAGAGCTAAAGAAACAGAGCTTCTTCGAGACTTGTAAACTCCATGAAAATTGTTTACAATGATAAATCCATTTTCCTTCTAGTTCTCAAGGTGACCAGAACATTCACACTAACTTAGCTTCCTTTAAATAAAGTTGATTTTACCTTTTACCTTTTTGTTTCTCTTTCTCTTCGTGCTCCGCGGTTAGTTTATAAATAGCACTTTCTATTTCTTTTATCTTAACTCCATGATCCTCCAGGAATTTTCGTTGATTATCCAACAGACACTCAAACGTTTCCAATTTCTTGAACAATTCCTCTTTGGGTGAGTGTTCAATTTGGCGTGTTGATCCATAATCTCTGTTCTGTTCCTTGGAGTCTCCACTTGTTAAAGACTTTTTCTCTGGACGACTGCTTTGAGACGACGCTGCACATTAAAATTCACAAAGATATAAATCAGCAAACAGTGGACAGACGGACTGCAGCTTATTTTAGCTTAGTTCATGATCAGATAAGATAACGTAAATATTTATTAAATCAGTAAAGGGGGTTAGTTTCTAAAGAAACTGTAGTGCTGCGTCGGTGGGAGTATTACAAGATAATTTGGTTTTATCAACTGAGTTAGTGTGAATTAGCCACCGTAAAGAGATTCAGAAGCTGACGTTTCGAGCGCTAGCCCTTCGTCGGAGCGAATCGAGGAATTGTGGGTTGTGTGTGGTTTATATACAGAAGTATGGAGCTACGCTATTGGTTGGTGCCTGGCAACGTGAAAAACAGAATAAATTAGTTAAATGAAAAACGTTCGTTGATACCGTGAGGATTAAGAGTGCCGATTTGAAAAATAAATTTTTGTTCTAGAGTTTTGCGACTTTCTGTGTTTCCTTGATGTAGGGAGAGGCCGCAGACTGTCATATGTTGCGTAGAATGATTCGGCAGATTAAAGTGTCTAGCGACCGGTTTAGATGCGTTTTTGTCGTCTTTCTCTACGTCGCGGAGATGTTCTCGAAATCGGCCGCCTAGTCGTCTACCTGTTTCGCCGATATATATAACTTTTTGCAAAGGGTGCAAGTTATACAGTAGATGACATTGGCTGAGGTACAGGTAAAATGATCAGTGATCTTAATGGATCGCTTGGGTCCCGACAATTTTTCAACGTTGCAAATGAAAGGACATGTTTTGCATCGTGCGCGTGCACATTTAAAAGTACCGGGTTGTTCACTCGTTTGAAAAGCACTTCTGACTAAAAAGTTACCTATGTTTTTGTCGCGTTTGAATGAAATTAATGGCGGTTGCGAAAAGATTCTGCCAGTATCGGGATCATTTTCAAGTAATTTAAAGTTTTTTAGAATGATGGATTTAAGTGCGTGGTTGTGAGGGTGAAATGTGAAAGTGAATGGAATTCTATTGTTATTCTCCTTCTGAGACGTTTGTAGTGCTGACTGTCGATCAATTTGTTGGGCGCGATGATGACCTGCTTCAACAACAGAGGCAGGATAGCCACGTTTGTCGGAAAACTCGCACATTTCTTCTGATTTTAAGGAAAAATCACTCTGTGCTCAGCTTTCGGTTTCTCGCACTGTGTTTGGCTACTCAGTCGTTCAGCAGCACCACGGTTAATACATGACTTGGACTTTGGCATGAGACGGTTTTGCATGCCAGCCATGTTGCATGGCAGGAACAATACATTCTTTTTCCTATAGAAAAAATATTCTTTCTTATGCAAAATATTATCATTGTTCCTGCCATGCAACATGGCTGCCATACAAAACCTCTGAAGCTAGCTTGGCGCTACGCACCTCGTTGGCTATCGACCATCTCATATCCAACCAACGGAAGTGAAATAATCGTTAAATATTCGCCTTGTTCTTCCTCAGAAGAACAATTTGGGTTGTGTTACGTTCACTTGTACTAGTTTTTAAGACATTCATAGCTTGAAATAAAACTTTAAATGTAAATAACATCTACATCTATGCTTGTATTATGGATAGCAATAAAAACCCCTGCACCATGATTGTCATTTATTCTGTCTTTACGAAAGATCTCATAGTCGCATGGGAAAACTTCACCATTGGAGATTGATGAGTCCAACTTTGATTCAGAGCCTAAGATAATATGAGGTTTCCTAGAATCAATAAGGGTTGTAAGAAGGCCACTTTTATGCTGACTCCTGATCGATGAATTTAAGTTTTGTATTGATGAATCATGGTTCCCTATCGCGAGCAACGCTTCAGAATATAAATATGAATACAAAATTCGAACACGGCGTCACTGATAATGAGTTTTACAGAATCTATGGAGGACAATAATAAATAATAAAAAATATATATATCCTCGGTAAACATCGTGAGAGAGGAAATGTAGTGAAATAGGCAGTAGTTCAAGTTGTGGATGTGTTTATACAGCTAACAGCGATATCTTGAACAAAATATAGCTGGTCAACTAACAACTGAAGACTTGAGAGAGTCTGTATGGAGAGTTACCTCTTAAGAATTCACAAACATGCATGGGAAATATAAATTAGGGAGCCAGTTTATCTGTTAAAGTGCTTATCTTTATGCACTGTTCTGAGCCGATATTTCTCCAACAGATGACAGTTTCATAAATATTCATTAAATAAAAACATGCCCCCAGTATGGATCTCATTTTTATTCTGATCGAAGCAGAAATCACGCTTTCCTAGGAGGAAGCTAAACATTTTGATGAATGGAATTCCATTTGCTCCAGAAGCAGGTACATCACTTTTGAAATGTCGTTCTATAAAACAAATCTGCATTTGGTAAGTAGAAATGGCTCAAACCTCAAAAAGTTTAGGCCAAGGTGTTCATGGAAGATCATTTTAGAATAATTCAGTTGCTTTGCTCCAAGCGCGGAAATTTAGGCTAAAATTAGGAGCATATCTCTTGCCAAAGTATGAAAATATTGCTATTTCGAGCCAAAATAACGATGTAGATATATGCTACAATGCCGGGTTTTATAAATTTGAAACTATCTGGTGATGATAATACCAACAACATCACCGAGTCACCAAATACGCAACGTCGCTGTGATCAGTTTCGTCAGCGTCGTTTCATTGAAAGTCTACAAAAGATAACTTAAGCTGAGTTCATGTTCCTGCCATTTGTGAGTATTTTTTTTCGAAAGCGGCATTTTACCACAAACTACCGTTTTTTAACTGTTATCATAAAAGCGTAAATGGCAAATAAAAGTGATATATTTACCATGTTTTGCCTTATCGTGCGATAACTCAAATTTTTCACGCCATTCCTTGATTTTCACCACCAACTGGCCCATTAGAGCGTCCAAGATTCACCGGGTTTTAGACGGATAGCTTGTTTTAAGAGTGCAAAAACCGCCTATCTACCTCCAGAATTCGTCTTCACTAAATAAGTTTGTGAATAGACCACATCTGTTTATCATTCAAATTAATTCTTTCGTCTGGAGTCTCTTATTCTTCATGTTGTTTTCACTCAAATGATGCAGCTGTGAAAGACTTTTCACTTTCATTGGTTAAACGATTATTATCTCACTTCATCATATTGCCTGACTGATTCAGCGCTAAAATTCATCGATAATTAAAATTACCTTTGCGTGCAGGTGTAGTGCATCTCATTTTATCTGTTTCTTTACTCGCTTGCAAAGATCGATGACAAAAAAAACAAAATACAAATAATAACATCAAGAATTCAGAACTGACATGGTCAGAATCTAAAAAAAACGACTGAATTCTCTTTAAAAGGATTTCGAATAATATACAGTTTAATTTTTCAAGTTATGTTTGTGTCAAAAAATAGGCAACCAGTATTGTTAACACCAAAATAATATATTTGCCTCTTGTCGGCAAGGTCATCCAAAATACTTAAAGTTGTTTTTTATTGGCTGTTTGATATATCCATTAGCCGTTATGATGGAAATGGAACATTTGCCTCTGTGTAGTTTAACTCGTTCTTGTTTCACCTTCTAAGCAGCCTGAGTATATGGTCCATCTACAATTGGCAATATCATCTGCATTCATCCAAAGATTTGGATACAAAAATGAAGAAAATAATTGCCAGAAAAGTGCCTCTGAGTTTTAGGTGTATGAATAGGCAATTTCTGAGTTCCCTTGCGCCTCTGTTTCAAAGCGAATCTACTGTGCGAAACTATTCTTATGAAAATGACTTTGATTTGCATGAAAATGAAACTGAATGCAGAACTCATTTTCATATGAAAGGTTTCACACTTAGACTCGTTTTGAAACAGAGGCACAAGAGAACTCGAAGATTGCCTATTCACGACACTGGGCGCATTTAAGTCCACTGAGTCAGTTTTAATCCTCGCGACGTTCGGTACTAAAAAGAAAATGATGGTAAGGTTATTGAGTTTTTTTATTAACTCGGAAGGGTAGAAGGTATTTCGTGAGGGTACAGTGCCATTGAACCGCGATTAAACCCGGTATTTAACTGCCCTATCATCGATATTGCGATTGTCGTTAGAGTAAATTGAAAATTGGATAGCATTACTGTTAACCCTCTTAGGATTAATTAAGGATAAATAAAGTGATTCAAATCGCTACCGCACCGCCCTCATACACTTATTCTTCTGTTGTTGTTGTTGTTTTTATTTCTATTGTGACTGCAACCAAAAGTTCTGTATTTAAGCAATAGCGCACTTTTTCCGTGTTTACATAGCCTCATCTAAACACGAGCAGGGTTGGGAGAATTCGAGACAGTTATGCAAACCCTCGACTACGTCTCAAACTGCCTCGAATTCTCCCAACCCTCCGAGTGTTAAGATGAGGCTCTGTAAACACGGAAAAAGCGGTCTATTGCTTTTATAAAAATAATTCTTTAAAGTACGCGCAAATCTGAAACGTCTTAACCATGTTTACACTGACTCTCATCTAAACTCACCTATTGACCAATGACAGCGCGCGTAGTGGCTCAGTTATTTTATAAATCCCATTATTGTTCGTTTATCGAGATTCAACAGCGGATATCGCTGTCAAATTTTGCTTATAGTCGGAGGCTCATATTCTCAGACAGTCCAAGTCGTTCGTGGTCGTCCCGGAAGATACTCGCTTATGACAGCAACAGGACCTTGAGATTCAGTATCACATACAGTCTGATACATGCTCTAATTAACCATTTCTCTCTGTAAATTTATTGATAATCGAAATAAACTTTTTCCGAATCAAAAAGGCTTAAGTCTAGCCACGCCTGAAAAATTGTGAACAGTGCTCTAAAACATTCTTGAAAAAGATGCATTTTGCTGCTCTGTTGACTTCTTCCGTAGGCTTTAAATCTGACCATGGATTTTTCCCTCCCTCGAACAACTGTTTAAATTTCGATTCAGTTATTAGCCTAGAACGGTGATGGGTGCCTGATTTAGTTAGATCTTAAGTTAAAATCATAAAAACTCTTTTTGTAGCCAATCTGACTTTAACAGAAATGATATACACACCGCGGTTATAAATTGAATAATTTGAATTGAATATCTGGTATTCTATTCAACTGTCACTTCTGAAAACGAATGAATGTATATTGAAGTATACAAAGCGTCAAGTCATGAATCAGTTTCTTATAAAGCATGTATTATTGTATCATGTTTATAACCACAGCGTGTATTTTATTTAAATTAATGCGGGCTCTTTAATTCCACAATGAATATCCGATGGCCGGTTGTTAACATTTCCAAATGATACCTTTTGATATAAATAATAAAAAATAACTCTTTTACTTATGATTAATACCCAGGATTCTACCCACTGAAGTGGCGCAAAATAAGGAAATATTTACTATAACAGCTTGTACTTTTGTTCCTTTTACACGTGATTTGAGTCTTAGCTCCACTACTTTATAACACGTCATAAGTAAATGAGGTTATGGGAATACATGACGGTTAAGCTGTAACTAGACTTAGAGCAGTCGTTTTTTTGCTCTGAAATCCTTTGCGTGATTGGAAAATTTCAAAGTTTTCAAATTAGGAAAAAAAGCGATCGAGAAGAAAATGAGGATATTGTCGGTCACTCCATACATAATTGGCGTATAGCGAAATTTCATTGAATCCCTCAACTTCCACCATGATTTTATGCCCCAGGCCAGGGCAAGCATAATGTTTTGCGTAAGCTTTTGTACATTATGCTTTTATTTCCCCACTAAAATGCTCCACTTTAATGCTCCATTTTTCCACTAAGGCCATCCCAATTTAATGCTCTGCTTCCCATCCCCCGACCGACTCATTTTTTTTTTTTTT
>CM042748.1:40317036-40335422 GCA_022496165.2 Catalaphyllia jardinei | reverse complement strand
ACTGTCACTGTCACTGTCACTGTCACTGTCACTGTCACTGTCACTGTCACTGGTCATGACATTAAATGGGATCATTTTGACATTTTAGCGTCCGGAAAAACTGACTTTCACTGCAAAATTAAAGAGACTTTGTTCATTCAAGAGCTAAAGCCTTCCCTTAATGTCAATATTAGTAGTGAGAAGTTGTTGCTGTTTTAGCTGTTACTCCTCATTATGTTTATACACGTACTGCTGCAGATCATATTTCTCAGTCTAGGTTCCAGACCTCTTATGTTTACGATATATATATAGTTTTCAAAAATTGTAACCGTCACTTTTGAAAATGTATGTTGATTAGCATACGAAACGTTAAGTTCTATGTAAAAATGCGTTGGAATACAATGTTTATCACCGCTGTTTGTGTTATTTTCTTAATCAAGCTACGATGGCCTAAGAACAAGAGTTTATACGATAGTTTTACGTATTTCGAGTAATATGCTACATAAAAACACGTCCAAATATAAAATTCCCATTGTACCTGAAGAAGGCTGGTTTGGTCAGCCGAGATATAGTACACCTTCAAAAAAATCATTCTACGTTGTATCGGTTCCTGCCTTCATATTCTTCATTACATATTGTGCCCCCATCTCGTTTTACTGCCCCTCCCCCCTCCTGATAATTATGGCAGAGTCCCTAAATTATCTTCGATACGTCGTTCTTACAGTCTTTCTGGACATTTGATAGTCCTGTTAATATCAAATGGGCCACGTAACCAAGCTTTCGTACTTAGCAGTGCCGCCTTCACTGGCACCCAGGCCACTTCATGTGTTCATTCTTTGTTTTTTTGCCCGACCGACCAACCCACCTTCACGAGAGGGAGGGCGATGGGAAACGAAACATTTTATTGGGATGGCCTAAAATGCTCAGTTTCCCCAAAATAGTCACTAAAATGCTCGGTTAATGCTCATACATAGGGTTTTTAAATTTTCATAATTTTAATGTCTCAACACAATTAACAGTTCAGAGTGCTTTGTTTCACGAGTGTTTTAGGAACACCGGGTTTTGCCCTTAAAGAAATCCTTCAAATCATCCACTCGCACCAGTTTGTTTGCCTGAGTCTTGTCTGAGTCATGACGTCACTCGCGCCCTTCGCTATCCACTATCATCACAATTAATAGAGGGGAATGGTTAGGAAACTCATCAAAGTTCTTTGTTGTATGTTATTGTTCTGATGTTTGGCCTTGACCGCGCACAAATTACAACTCTGTACTGAGGAACTAACCAATAGAAACGTGTTGGTTTCCTGCCCCGCCCTCAAGCCAGGGAAAAGGCCCTGGGAACGAGGTTGGCTGGTTACGTAATTCGTGCATAGTGTATGAGGGCAAAACAAAAGATTGTGCAGGGTCGTGGACCCAACATAAATCTTGGCATCTTTGTTTGCTCCTTTGATGTTTGTCGGGCTTCGTAACCAGTTCCTTCTATTAACTATGATGTCATTTCCCAGGAGTTCCGGTGGACAAAGCTTTTGTCGCCCCACCCTCCTCCCCTGGTGCTGGTTGACGGCTCTACCCCCGTTTCACGCTGCATACCGAAGAAGCTACAGCTAGCAGTCCCGGACCCCTTCCATAACTCAGCTCACTGGGATGTCGCAATGCGTTACGCAGTGAGAATAAATTAAAATACAGCTCTCATAGCTTCTTGTCACTCGATCGTTCTTCTTTTGCTTGGCTAGCTGTAGTCTGGGTTGTAAACACTATTTAGTGGTAAACAGGTCATGTATCGTATTTCCCTTGCTGGAGTGGAGTGGTCTTAAGTCTTTGCACTGCCCTCACTCAGAATACGAATACGGTCTGCAACCGATCATGGAGCTTGATATGTAAATAAGGCAGTACCCTGAACTTAAGAAGCATTAAGAAAACATTGTAATTCAAACGTTACTTATTTTTTATTTTCCTCAACAACACCAAAGCGCCATTTACACAACCTTCACAAACTGATCATTATACAAATGAGCAACCAGCTTGTTTTTGTGTTGCCTCGCATGCGAATACCAACAATGAAGCAATTGGCGTAGTACTTTGTACAGGAAGTACTAACGCCCCAACTACAATACCCACACCATAATAAACTCAAGTTACTCAGCATTTGTATCTTTTTCGACGCTACTATTTTACTTTCCACCACCACAAAATGTATTTGAAAAAGTAAAAAAGTTAACTGTTTGTCTCACTCAATCCAATATATATCATGTTAATTTTACGGTATATTACGAATCTTTTTCTGCTATAAGTACTCTTTTATTCAAACCTTGGTAAGATAAAAGAATCCGAAAAATGTTATGCACTAGCTATTATAGACTAATTTATTTTAAATCTATTCATTGACGCTTTACCAAACCTTTACATAAGCTTCATAGAAACGTAACTAAGGTTTTATAAATCGTCGAATACGATCAATGTAAAATATCTGTCCTATGAGGTCAACGACAGTCTCTTTTACGCAAAATCGTACAATGAAAATAGTAAAAGTTTACAAAAATACTTGATTTGGGAATAAATATAATTTTCTCTGTGAACAATCCTGTACACTACCGTGTTAACAAATCGATGCTATTGTTTCTTTTTCAAAGTAGAAAGCATAGCTTTTTATATAAACATTAACTTTCGACTACTTTTTGATTATAATTGAGACGGGATAATATAAATGTTGCAAGCCGCTTTATGTTGTTATTGTTGTTATTGATAATTAAGTCAACGTTACTCATCCTCAGGAGTGGGGGAAAAACGTGAACGGCGAACAAATCTTTTTCTTTTCTTGTCGTTTATGACGTCACTTCCGCCTGGCTGACTGTTGTGACAAACATCACCCACGTACGTCACATCCACGTGTTTTCCTTTTTCTTTCCGAATGACAAATCTCACTTTCACGTTACACTCTGGTCGCTTGCATTCTGCTCCTCCTCTGAAGAACACCGCTGAGTGGATTTTCCGCGAGTTTTCTGATCTCACGTGATTATTCTTGAAGCGCAAACTGCACCATGGGTTGCTTTCTTTAACTTTGCTGAGAAAGATTCGAGTCCAGTCCCCACTCAACAATCGGCCGCCGCTTGGAAATGTGTTGATTGGAATTCTCTTCCAGTCTTCTTTCGTCAACTTAAATCTTGCGGTTGTTCCATCGATGTTCTTCCGAAAATACTTTTCGGGTTTTCCGTCTTCATCACCTCCATCTGATGAATCAGAATCGTCCTGCAAAAAGTGAATTTGTTTATAGGATACAAATTATTGAGACACTCCAAAACCGGTTCGGGCTTGGTTGAAGATTTCCAATTGAAGAAAATTCACAGTGACAGCTCTGAAACAGCGTTTTTGACAGGCAGCTACGTGACATTTGCATCCGCACAATTACGGTTGCGTGATTAGAAGACTGAGTAGCAGCGAATCTGTGTAACACCGGACTGTTCACACAGTTTCTCGTAGATGCCAAGAAATAAAGTAAGGCACTACTTTTAGATTACATAGTCAAAAGCAGTAACTAGCCGAATGCTCTACCGAAGATTTATTAAGGTGGCACTTGTTTTCCTGTCAAAAGGGAGACTAGAACAAGAGTAGGAAATGGTAGTAGGTTTCCTAGAAATCCTGCAACAAGCGAGTTACGTCTATTTTACTTTTTAGCAAGTTAGCCTAAGTACTCCATGTATCCCTTCCAGATATTATAGTGTATCTATAGAGAGCTGACAAGTTTTCAGCTGTTACTACCTTTGTATCTGTTTAAATCAAGTTATATTGTTATACCTCCCAACTCAAATACGTTTTTAAATGGGAGGGGAGCGTGTCACATGTAACGGGTTAAAACTCATTAACCCCTAGGGAAACAAAAACGTGAACTTGATAAGCACATGATCGGGCCGTGTATCTTAAAACCGAGGCAAATTTGTTGCATCAGCTAACGTGAACAAATAATTGTTTCGCAGTTTTTTCCTATTGTTGAGTTGAGGTGTAACAAAACACTCCGGAGAAAACAGTGGGTTTTGTTGAGGGTCGAAGGGAAACAAAACCCACTGTTTCCATTTGAGACCGGTCATAAAGTACGTATTATAAATTATATCACTACCAAAAGCCGGATAAGTCGCCCATCATGGTATATATATCAACCTTCAGAAAAACACTCCCTCGATGATTGAAGCCCAAGTTATAAAACAACGTCTTACCAGGTCATCAAATTCCTGATGCTGGAGATGATCTGCTCTGACGCCTTGGACTGATGATTCAACCTGTACGTGTTGAAAACAAAATCCCCCGCCCAGTTACTGCAGACCCTTCAGAATTCATTTGTTGGTTACATGAAGTTAATCATCAGGCCTCTTATTCGAAGCGAGTCTTGGTGCTCTCCTTTCATATGCAAATCAATTTTTATTCACACGCAAATTAAACTCATTTTCATGTGAATAAAAATTGATTTTGCATATGAAAAGATTAGCACCAAGATTCGCTTGGAAAATGAGGCCTGGGGTAATTCGGAAATGGCCTATTATGGATGTACTCTCTGAAACCTAACAACATTCCAAGACTGGTATACTCTACAATCGTTCTACAACTGAACAAAAACAAGCGAAAGTCGATTGTCGGTTACAACGTCACAAATATCCAAGCCGCTGACAAGACTGACTTAGGACCTTGTGTTAGAAATCGCAGACGTTTGTTCCAACACTTCCACCGTTGAAAATCTCTAAAGTTTATAATTAGGGATCAAATCTAATTTTTCTTTACAAAGTCAAAACAACTTGGGGCGGTTGGGTTGGGAAAAAAATATGTTCGAAGATATTAACTTAATTTGCCATTTAGGAGAACAAAAGCTTCGAGAAAGTCTGTGATGAGTCTAGACAAGGTGGGCTCTGTTAAGCTACAACCTTAAAAATAAAGAGGCTTGCTGCTTTTTTTTCATGAAAAAGGTGCGTGTTAATTTGACTGAATACCTTTCCAGTAACATCGGAAATCAATCCATTCCAACTGGCAGGAACCATGATGACTGACGGGCGCTCATTTCTCAAACCAAATGCGGGAATATGAGATAAAGCTGGGGTAGTTTGATGATGGCAAGAACAACCACAAGAATGCTTTGGTTGAATGCTGATCTCATAGGTTGTCAACGCCCTATGGGTACCCTTGTATGGATTCATTTGGTACAGTGGTGTTTTCTCT
Organism: Catalaphyllia jardinei; assembly: GCA_022496165.2. Taxonomy (NCBI): domain Eukaryota; kingdom Metazoa; phylum Cnidaria; class Anthozoa; order Scleractinia; family Caryophylliidae; genus Catalaphyllia; species Catalaphyllia jardinei. The sequence goes on along the minus strand of CM042748.1, from coordinate 40,330,245 downwards.
TGGCTAACCATGCTATAAGCTTGCACCTGTCCTTTAGGGCCCAACTGATCAGATGGCAGTGTGCCGTACGTATTCGATTGGTATGTAGAAAATCCCTCGGGGGCAACCACCTGTTTGCTCGTTATTCCCTCGTAGGATTCAGAAGGGTAACCATACGTTCCACCGGTCCCCGCTTGAGTATCTACCTCCCTGCCTTGCCTACCCACGGAATAATAGTACACTTCGTGGCCACCGTTCTCATAAACTGGAACAGCCGTGTACACATTCAAGATCTGTCCGTCACTCATCTCCACAGCAGAACCACTCGCACGATAAGCCTGCTCTGGTAGCTCTGCCTCCATGGCACCAATCGATTTCATATCGTAAGAATTCGTGTCGTTTGTCGTCATTCCTTCGTGGATAATCGTGTCGACTTCGGTCGTCTTTTTGTACTGAGCCAGGTGTTCAGTTGTCATGGCTACAGTATTGTTGTTATCCGGGGGGATAACAGCATAATGTTCCGTCCGTCCGTTGCATTGATTTCGAGGGTACATACTCTCCACTTCCCGACAGTCAACTTCATCAGAGCCGATAGGTTCGAGTTTTGGGCAAACACTTGTAATGTCGTGCAGTGAATACATGACGATTGACTCTTACTGATTTGTCTGCTCTCCGTTCAAAGCCAATACAATAGGAAATCTCTAAAATTCCCGATGTCCCACCACTAACACATATCATAAGCTGTTCAAGGACTTGCGACGGCAATCAGGCGGTGAACTAAAATGAAAAAATATACCCGATTATATAACTTACAGCATGCAAGATCATCGACTCATCCCTACTGGAGTCAAATGTTTACTTCCTGTAAATCCTTTAGCTGACAATTTTGTAACTAAACGTAATGAATTTTACCTCTCTCATGGCTGTTATACATATAAAGACGAAACAGCGACTCGACGCCGTGGGAGAAAATTTCGTTTTCGAATAGCTCAATCTGATAATGGATATTAGAGGAAGATGCCGTCAATTTGCTAGAATCAAGAATTTTTCCGTTTCGTCTGAGCAAAACTCAAGGAGCAAAACGGAAATTAAAGGGAACAAATGTTCTTTCGGGCAATATCTTCAACAATAAGAGACATTACAATCATTGACTGAAGCGCCTTTTTCCGTTAATACAAGCGCAGTTTCAAATTGTTTCTTACACGAGAATAGTTATATCAAAAGAACAAGACTATCTAGTTAATAACTACTTTTTTATATCGAAGGTTTGCCGATTTTATCAACACTTTCTTCGCTATTCCATAATGGGTAAAATCTGCTAAAATTAAAACAGGGCAAGTTGAGATCAGTTGAAGGTCATGTTCCTGGTTCCTTTATCGCATCGGGTATTCAGGATATATATTTGTTCTTTCGTCCGTCTTTTAAAGAGTGCATCAATTCTAATTTTACACCTGCCTAGACAGTTTCTATGCGAAAACACCTTTTATAATACAAAATGTAGCTGGTTAAATCAGCATCGTGCCGTGACACCGCCTACTCTTAAGAGTATTACCGGAATCAAAATTATCCCGAGGCGATCCTGTTTGTAATACCATATTCTCCCTAGATGCGAAATGGAAACTTAACTAAGAGATGATTACTGAGAATTTCCATTTCATCTTCGAGTACGTGCAGATAATTTGCAGAGTTGACCCAGAATTTCGTTTTCTCGCCACAGGAAGGAAATTACGTCAAAGCAAAACTTAAACGGTTGGAATGATAGTTTTTAGTTGCCATCAGCGTTCTCTTTGTCATTTCTAGTTTTACATTTTAAAATATGAGTCTCCTTTGCTGATTCGTCCAGATAGTTTCAAATAAACCACTTCTTCGTCTTCGTCACTGAGGCCATTTAATACATTTGGCAAAAATTTGTCAAACCATAACCAACATGATAACTTAAACTACGAATGGTCAAACACAATCTCGCAGGAATGGCAATATCAAATCGAAAATCCCTTCCCCTTGCCGATCTCGCGTGGTCGCTATATTAACAAATAACATTGCGTTTGTGACGAGACAAGAAGACTTCAAGAGTTACTTCTGATGTTTTAAAACAAATAGAAATAGCTATTATAAGTTCCGCAGGAAGATAAGATCAGGTGACGATAATGCGAAAGACTTCAAACGGCCATTAACCACCGCCAGTGTAATAACAAATATTCCAAATCTTTATTCGGCTTCGAAAACGTACTCGTTATTCATAGCGCTGAGTCACCAAAGCTTTCACTTTTCGTTTTAGGTCAGACATGACAAAGCTAACGAAAGAGGAATTTATAAGAAACCATATTATTATTATTAAATATCATGCCTAAAATTTTGCAAGCCTGGCTGACGATGTCATATCTGACATCGGTCACGCAACGGCAGTTGTTCTGATTATTCCGACGGTATTTGCTCCTCGTTCTAAACGTAACGCTTCTCAAGTCCATTTAGCAAATATTTGAGATCTGCACACCTAGCGCAGTTTAGTGACATACACTCAGTTACGATTTGTGATTTCAGTTCCTAATCGGGCGGAAACGGAACATTGTGCCCAACATTTTGACCCGCTGATTAAAACGAGGTAATTACATGTCATCAGTAAGCAGTGACGCAGAGCATAGGAAGGAATTGTTTCTCATAAGTAAAGTGAATAATTTTGACTTAATTGATCGAATGAAAGTTCTCGATTAGCATTCTGTACAAGATCAATCGAGAAACACAGCCTAGCGCCTCTGCTAGAAAAGATGCATTTCTAATCAGTTAACCATAAGGAGATTTTAATAACGCCGACCTGTGTCCGACATTATAAACCGCACGTTCAAACAAATACTTAAACTTCATGGTTTCAGTCACGTGCAGATTATTATGGCAAATATGCGCCACAGCTTTCAAGCAAAAGAAAACTTGAATGTTTCGATTTATAGACGAATTTTGACATCACAGCCCGGTACAGAAGAAAAAAAAGTCATCGATATTGTGTAAACAAGAACTCATAATTATTCACCTCCACGTGGAATGAATTCGCCCTGACATTAATCACAGGTTCCGTGATTTGCATCAGAATATATTTAGGAACGTATTCTAAACCAAAGCTTTGTACCATCTTCAAAATGGGATCACTACAAAAAGACAACTAAATTGTTGAACTTATTGTGAAGATTCGAGTGTGGGTCTAACTATACCCTTTGCAGTACAGGAATGTGATTCCGTGACTCAAGCCTGCTTTGGTGAACTCAAAACAAGCAGTGTCAAGGTCTAACCTTCCTCTGCTAAATATCATCTGAATCTGAGGTCTTAAAAAACTAAAAACAACTTCTGAAAGTAAGCTTGATAGTATATTCTGGTCTTATCAAGGTTTCGAACTTTTGGGGCTCTCAAATTAATCATCAATTTTTCCGACCGTTCGGCATTCACAATATTTAATATAATCAGTATACATTTCGAGAATCACCGACTGAAAATATCACTTCGCTATGAAGCATATAGATACTAACAACCCCTCGTAATGGTCGTTAAATAACAATTACGACAAAATGAAGACAGGTTACTGACGGGGTAAAAACTATAAGTTAGAAGAAAGCGAAAAAGGCAAAAAACATACCTCGATACTGGAGGCGTGCCGTTCTCACACTGTTGTCGCATTGTATGAATAGTGTGACACAGCAACAATGACGACACTCATGCTGGGACAACTCAGTAAGTTCATGGGAGGGTGGGTGGGGGTCAAGCACTAGGCAAAAGGGCAAGTGAGGTTTAAAAAATGTCTGGTTAAAAAAAATCTTGTTTGGGTTTACTTATGTCGTAGATCAGCATTTTAAGCTGGATCGAATTCGCCGACTGAAGAAATGTGCGGTAAAATTTGATAGATTTGTTAGAGCGCAATGTCGTTTGCATCTCGCGTCACCGTTACTAATTAAAAGGGAGCTAAAAATATATTAATAGGTGAGGGCTGGGGAACCCTTGTCGAGACCACTGCTTCCATTGACATCATAACCGGAAAAAACGGTTGGCACATGACTGAAGATCAATTTATAATCAAAAAAATTCCGAGTAACTGGAGAACGTCGATTATTGGAAACAATGGCAGGCAATGTGTGTCTTATCATAAGGCTTTCAATACGTACATCACGAGGAAGCTTGAAATTACGCACGATGAGCCACGGGTTAAAGCGAGAGCTAAAGGAATTTGACTAAGACGATTGCCGGAAGGCATTCTACACGTAACCCAACGACGGAAATGTGAAATTCACTGAATATTGTTCCTTGAGCACAATAGTGATTTGTAACGACAGCTAATTACAAATTCAAATTTCGTTTACAAATTTTCAGCCTCATCAGATGGTACTAAATAGCAGTATCACAAGAGCTGAAATTTATTGTAAATTCTTGTCGACGAATGAAGTAATCAATAAAACGAAATAACAATTTGCGTGTTGGCTATTGTTTGTCTTGCTCCCCGTTGCTTTCATTTGGAATTTTCTTGAAAATAAATTTAGATTTGACGCTCGATTTGCATCACAGTACAAACAATTCCCAACCTGATTTCTTTTTTGCGTCAAACTGCAAAGATCTTCATCCAAAGAAAAGTAAATAATTCAGACAGTCCTGGCTAGGTGATTAATCGATTAGAATGAACTTGTTTGATCACTTTTCCAGTGGAATGTGATTGATTCCGGAATGCTAGACCATTCTAGCTCTATTATGGAAGTGTTTAACACACCAACAAAATATCTTCCGCTAATGGGTGTCTGTCTATCGACACTGACCCCGAGATTCAGAAAAAATTACTGTTCAAGACAACTTATTTTTCGCAAATCAAGAACCTTCAGTTGACTAGCGTTTGGAACTGATCAACATACAAACAGTAGAGACGATAAAGGAGAGGAAATTCATTCTCAGGTTTCGGCGGAAATAAACGCAATCGAAAACATGCTTCTAACGGCGTTATTTAGCGGAACGAGTCCCACTTTCGAATACCTACGCACTCACCGTTTTGTTAATAAGGATTCCTACCTAAAACTTGTAGCTGTGTGAACAGTGATGGCGAAGAGCAGGGCACTACTGAAAGAAGAACAGCGAACATGGACTCGTGCCGATCCAAATCGCAACACAGCAAACAATATCAAGTTATTGACCGCACTGTCGCATCGGACGGGCGACTGGTGTAATTCGGGGGGACTGGAAAGTTGTTTTCGTTGCGAAAGAAAGAAAAAAGAACAAGCCGAAAACTTTTTATTATACTCTGTCCAGGTGGAGCGGTACAAAATAGTTACGAGTATATACAATATTAGGCCATGATCTCAAACAACATAAAATGTAACCTAAGTTCGCTCCATAGCTTGTGCGATCCAGTACGAAAAGGCGATATAGTGAATTCTTAGAGACTCGCAATAAAGATTTGCTATAACTCCAAACAGAAGCATATCACCTACTCTAGGTGCTTCTGCTCCAAGCAATAATTAAGTAAATTGTTTTAACTGTCACAGATTATTATCAGAGGAATTGGTTAAAACTTTTATAATAATAATAATAATAATAATAATAATTAAAAGGAACATTCAAAATTTATAATGCACAGACTTGCAGGTTATGCTCAGTTGCGCTTAAAAATTAGGTGGAGGATAAAATGACATTAATTTATAGTACGTCGCTGGATAGAAACACAAAACGATCTAAAAATAATAATGAATAAATTTAACTGACAGCTGAGATATGAGATCTGCTAAATCAGTACTGAGAGCTGAAAAGCAAGTCGGCGGAAATGTTTACCTCACACCCGAGCACCAGATCCTTTTTGACCCTGTTTTACGGATTTAAATTCAGTCGCCCTGAAGCCATATCCCGTAACAAGCAATCTTAATATATTCTTATATTATAATATATTCTTCTCGCTGTTATTTCCTCTGTATTGTTTTTCAGTCTTAGTACTAAGAATAAAATTATTATGATTGCCCCGATTCATGTTGATATATCGGTATAAACTGGTCTTCTTATCAGTAAGCCTCAAAAAAATTATCGAAAATTAAATTTCGACAGACAGGCAAACCTGTTGATGAGAAGAATTGATATCCGGCTGTGCTATAAGGTAATAGCGGTATAAATAGTATAAAACACGTGTGTGTACCCAGTCAACTGGTAACAATCTGATTAAAAGCCGTAATTGTTTTTAAAATTTCCTTTTGTTTATTTTCTGGTCTTGTAACTGTTATTTTGTGACTCCGAATTGAATTCGAAGGTGAATATAAAGTACTTACCTGCTTAAAACGGCGCTTGGATGAGCTAAAAATGAAGGTCAAAATCGTTGGTCAGCAAAGGAACTCACAAACTGGTGATCTTTGGAACTGAAATCAGATGAGAAGCGGGATATCACTACTCCAAGAGCTCAAGTACCTTTGACCAATTGCATTACAGCTGCTACATCATCATCAAACGTAACGTTTGTAGAACTGATGTTTATTGGAATTAAAGTTTATATAACTTCCTTTTCTCAGAAATGTTAAAGTTATAATATAGTAAAAGAAGATTCCTGGAACTGTAGGTCTCAACAAAAGAATGAGGAACTAAACTATAGAGTTTAAGAAAGTGACCTTTCGTTTTAATTTACGAGAACGCGTGAGTACTTTCTTTCCTTCAGTTTCCTAGAATCTCAAACAAAGAAGCCAAAAGGCATCCGTAGTGAGGTCATGACTAAACAAAACACCGAACTTGAATACATCTGAAGGTAAGCTGAGAGGTTAATCCTGCTCTTGAATCTGTATTGGCCTAGTCCAGTTCTGTGACGGCTATGAACTCTCTCACGCTATATTTACACCTGATTCTGCTGTTTTGTCCATTAACAACAAAGGAGTGGCTTTCAGCTTACTGTATCAATCTGCGTTTGTTTGAGTAACGAGTAAAAACAAAACAGTAACGCAAGCGATTTCTTTTAATTGCGAAATTGTGAGTCCGTACGAACTGTAAACCCATTCCATGAACAAGGGATGAACACAAGAACTTCCCAGTAAACTCCGGCAGTTGGGAAACCCAAGCATATACGTAAATATCGCTTGACGCGGATTTTAGTTTCGATGATATAAAGGACCCTAAGATTTACCCTGTCACTTTCCAGTTTCGAAAATCGTGTCAGGATACGTATTTGTAAGGGTGTTAAGTAATATTTCAAAAACGAGAGCGAGTGTTTCATCGGGGTTTCAAACACGAGAAAACCGATGAAAGCACGAGGCCGCAGGCCGAGTGCTTTTATTGTTTTCGAGTGTTTGAAACCCCGATGAAACACAAAGCACGAGTTTTTGAAATTACTTCTCCACAAAAGAAAATTAGTTTAAAATTATCATTTGAATAAGTTGTTTCAATTAAAGTATTATATTTGAGACGTGAAATGTGCATGATCCTCAAAAAAAATGTGCATGATGTGCATGATCCTATCACCTCAGTAATTGCTAAGCTGTGACAATTTTGAATATTCATCAACTGATGTCACGTTGTTACCGAGTTGTTTGTCAGTGCCAAGCGAACACGTTGCTTCGCAAAGCAAATGGCATAGTGCACATTTAGACCTCCTAAAACTAGCAAAGAAGAGGAAAAGTGTGTGGTCAGCGCTATTCCGAGGTAACGTGTGCATTTAGTCTGATAAATTTCTAACGTTAGTGCCATTTTAGGTCGGAAGTGTGCAGCAAGGTTGAAAGTGAACCAAAACACGAGGTCGCCACCATTGAGCGAGAATTTAACTTTAGAGAAAGAATGGCCTTTTCTGTTTTGGGTAGTTTAATAGCTGTCCCGTTACATTCAACGTTAGCAGTAAGTAATTTAGGTTTAAAGTTTTTTTCGTAACATGTGTGATCAAATAAAGTTGTTTATCACCACGTGTCTTTGTTGCTTTATCAATATGCAGATTAAGGAAATTTGCATCCGTGTTTGAAATAATTTCAAACACGGCCGTGTTATCAACTCGTTTTTTATTGGGTTTCTAAACCCATCCACCTGACCAGAATAAGATGCTCTGGTTGGGTAAGAGCTGCATGCATAATTAATGAGTTTGAGAATGCCTATTAGCTCATTGTCCACTGCTCGACCATTACAGTGTAACTTTCATTTTCGATCCCGCTGAGCTCAAAAAGAGACTACAAAATGTGAGGCATGTTGAAGGATCGCGTTCATTTCTTACTGCCCAGTTAAAGTCCGAAAGTAGCGACGCCTCGAAAGACGGCTCAAAATGGAAGCGAGAGCAGAAGCTACTACTTCTGAAAGTAACGTTGGTCGTTACTTTCGAAAGTTTACGGTATTTGCGGATTGCACCGATTTGTCATGGAAATAAAAACACGAGCGGGGACCTAGCGAGAGCCATGCTAGCCTGTTGTCCCAAGTCCCTTTAAGATTTTCGCGCCTTTTTGTAGCGGTTTTCCGTCAAATATGTAAAGCTAGAACTGAGCCTAGATAGAACTGCGTAAAACTCGGCCGGTTTAAGAACTGTTTTCATTTTGATGTAAGGGCACTAAAAGCCAGTCTACAGAATCAATTGCGTGTAGCCAGCTGCGTAGTTCGGCAAGTCAATTGTTGGACAAAAGGTCCTTTTCTGACGTTAGTTCGAATTCACGTTATATTTATAACATAACCTTACCGAAGCGAGCGTTTTGATTGGCTAATACGCCGAACCATTTACCAGCGCCGGATTGCACGCTGACGTCAGTGTGTTTGTGCCTTTTCTCGGCAACTTTTGTCATCAATCTTGCCACTTTTCAAAACATAATTCGTATTTTTCTTTCATCTAACATATGGAAAAATATAATAAGTCTTCCGAAGACGATTTAGATAATCCCTGTCAGTTCCTGATCAAAAACGTGCGTTTCAAATGTCAATATTAGTGTCAGTTTGACACAATATGACCACAAGCTTTACGAAAAATAAGTCAAGCTGCGACGGAAACATACTGAAGCATAAAAAGCTTCACGCAAGTGGGGACGGCTGCGACATAAACATGAACATGATCTCGATCCAAAACGAACATTACCTCGTGTGTCGAGGTTTCTAAATGGTCAAATTTCTTGCATAGAAGCATACACACCTTTGAGTTTGAAATGGTAAGGAATAAACATCAGAAAAACTCGACCTACGATAAAGAGGATGATCATGGCTTAGACTAAGCAATGACATCGTTCTCCGGGTTTATGCCGCAGATTTCAACTGCAACGTCTGAATCAACGGCGTGTTGCAGATATCATATCACTTCCAGTGTTCCAAAACGCTCTTTTAAATCAGGAAATTTGTAGTATTTTCAGTTCAGTGTAGATTTTGAAATATTGAGCTCGGAAACCTTTTGGTAGTAAAATAATTTTTACCACAACTATTGCGAAATAAATTGACTCTTTTTCGTATGTTTTGAAAACTTTATTTAAAACTTATTGAAAACTTTTGACTTCTGCCATTATAAATTGTAAAAAAAATATTCTACACGGTAATAATGACGAAACAAAGCCGGTAACCAAACGGAAATTGATAAACTGCAATGAAGAAAACACATTTCAAGTGGATTCTCAACGTGAAAAACAAAAGTGAGCTCAGTTATTGTTTTTTGTCCAGCGTAATAGTTTGAGCCAAAGTCTATAAGTGGACCATTTCACATTTCAGGTGGAATGGGGTGATTTGCTGAAGGCATGAATTTTTTTCAACCCTTTCATGCAGTAGGTATTTTCTTCTCGGGTCGTATGTATGTATGTATGTCTTTTTATAATATTTCTTTTTTTTCTCCGTGTAACAAGTTTTTTTTTCGGCTTTCATGGAAACGTGCGTAATTTTTTTTTTCCGGCGGCGGTCGTGTGCACAATTTTTTTTACAAGTATGCTTCCAGGATATTTTTTCAAAATCACCCATCCAAGCGCACTGGCCCCTAAAAAGTCAAAATGGCCCACTTCCAAATACGATTCAAGTCCCTCTCTTTTGGGAACATAGTATCAGTTTAACTGCTCTGTATTAAATCTAGGCGATTCCTTTCTGTTCCTTCTACTGACTTAAGGAAATTTAAAACTAGTTAAAACTGTTTCAGGTTGACATCTCCGCTAGAAAGATTGAGTCGTCAAGTTAGGTCTACCAAACTCTTCATTCAGATTCGCCGAGATGCTCTCTTGGCGACTCCAAGCTACCTGAGCTTGCTCGCTTCTCCAAATCATATGAACCACTCCGCTTTCTAAAATGCAACTGAAATGGACTTATTCTGACAGGGGAATGATTCTTTCCTTTGTCAACTTTCTCGTCAATTTGTTCCGCGTTAGCTGTTACCCCGTTGACCTGGTTAGTGGGATATTTTCCATTTGCTGCTGGAGTGTCTTCGATGCTTTCTTCCTGACCCTCAGCCAACACTTCTAATGGCTCACTAGACAACTCAAAAGATTTTCTTCTACGACCGCGCAATCGGAAATGTCGCTGCTCTGACCATTTAGCTACGGAACTATCCGAAGGTGTGTTAGCCACTTTCGACTTTTCAAACTTTTTTTTCTTGTTCTTAACTAGATTTCCATCACTGCGGCTCTTAATTTGCAGGATGCTTCTTCTTTTATCAGCAGGTTTAGCTTTTGGTTTTGATACAGCGGCGTCCAGCATCTGTTGTTTTCGTTCTTCAAGCGAAAGAGAAACTACTTCTTTCCTTTTCACTCTTTCTTTGGATTGCTGTTTGCCAATATCCAGTAACGTCATCTTTCGACTTTGGGAAGCCGCTCGACTGTCGTCTGAATTGGCGCTTTCTGTGATAACTGGATTGCCATTTTTCGTAATCCAAGAGTCAACCTCTTCGTGGCAACCTTCTTGTTTGGCAGCTGATGGTCCCTCGCCGTCCTTACCCACATTTTCATCATGAAACTCAGAGTCACTAGGAAACCATTGCTTTACACTCGGGACACCATCTTGCTTCACACTCGGGACACCATCTTGCTTCTTTGTGTCTTTCGTGTTGTCATCAACGGAATTCCTCTGTTCATCATTTTCACTTTCACTATAGTGAGACTGAATTTCTCTTGATAAGTTGATGATTTCACCACTCTTTTCTACCAAAACATTATTACTTTTGTCAGCCTCTGCAAGATGTGCTTCATTCTTTTCCTTTTCAACTTCCAAGTTAGCGCGATCTTCAGCAGCAGTCTCTTCAGGCAGAGAATTCGGTTTGATGTTTATCACCGTCCAACTATCATCTTGGTCTTTAATCACTTGATCGCACAGGTTCTTCTCAGTAGAAATAACACACTCGTCAATATTGACTGGATTGTCTTGGTTCTTCACGCTAGAATTTTCTTCAAGAGACGACGTTTGTGTTGAAGTAACTTTTTTGATGGAATTTTCAAGTACAGGTCTGGATGGCTCCGTATTTACTTCACCTTGCTCTGGGATCCACCTTTCTTCTTTAACTTTAGAATTCTTTGATAAAGGTGCACGGTTTTTTGCTCTTCGAGCATTCTGAGCTCTAGTTTTCATTGGAGTCTGATCAGCTATTCTTAAGCGGGACGGTTTTTTATTATCGTCTTCACTGCTAGATGATCGACCAGATCCCTTTTTAACTTGAATCCGCCTGGTCGCCTTTAACCTGTTTTCTGGCTGATCCAAGCTCTTTGATTTGGCCACTGGAGGCCGCGTTCTTGATCTTTCTATATCAAAGCTTTTGGTCTTCAAAGCAGGTCGTTTGTCTGTTCTCTTTGGAGCCTTCTTTATTGTTGTGTCTTGTCGATTAGTGCTACACGTATCCAAAGAAGCAGCGTTGTTCACTTCTTTTTGTCGCTGAGTACGTGTTTTAACAGAGCTTTCTCGCCTGTCTGTTAAGTTCTTTTGGTTTCTATTTGACGTGTCTTGACTTCTACCCGTAGTCCTATCTTTTGACCTTCTATTGCTGATCACCTGTGCTACGTCCACGCTTTTAGCTTTTGAAATTCTGTCACGATTTAAGCGCCCATTCGCCATGGAACACCGTTTAGAGTTATCAAGTGAATTTTCTAAACTCTTGCTTTTCTCCAACTGCTGTGTTGTTTTCCTGGTATTTGGCAATGGAGGTTTAAAATCACTTCTACGGTTTTCCCTTTGACGAAGACTGTAGGGTTTCCTGTCTTGGATATTTTCCTTGGCACTCTCGGAGGAAGAGTCGCTGTTGTCATGGATTAACAAATCCAGCGTTGCACAAAGAGCTTCTAGTTCTTCATCCTTGTTCTGATCTCGAATCTTCCCTTTCACTTTGCCATTTTGTTTTTCTTTCTTTGTCTCTTTCATAGACTCTGTTTCTCTTTCAGAATCTGTGGAGTTGCCTAAAGTGTCTATAAGATTTCCCAGCACAGAGGAGAGCTGTTCTGCTTCCTGTAGCACGGCTTCCTGAGGTGACCGTACTGATTGGCGTTGACGTGGGGTAGTAATTAGATTGTTTGGCTTTATCAAGTCTTCTTCATCTGATGAGCTGATGCTTCCTTGAATGGGGTTCTCATCAACAGGCACAGTTTCCAGGTGTAGTGGATTCTCCATAACTATATCGAAGGGTGTTTCCTGTTCCTTGACGCTACGCTGAGAGAACCTCCGTGTGAATGGCGAAAAAGTTGATGTAAATTCGTCATAATTTTCTGAAGACATATGAAGCGCGTTTTCGCTCACAGAACGATGTAAGTATCCTGATTCGTTCTCCTTCTCTTCCACATGGCTCCGTGGTTTTGGAAATTCATCATCCTTAGTCGTGGATTCTTTCCTCAGAGTAGAACTAGTCTCTCCATTCTTTCTTAAGATGTTAACTTCATCCATTGAAACTGCTCTTTGTAATATCTTCGATTCTCTATTCTTTATGCCATTACTAAATTTGTTGGTCTTGTAGAAATTGGTTTTCGATGAAACCAAAGCTTCTTTAAGCTCCATTATTCTGTCCGCCAAATCTGCCGAGCTAGCTCTGCGCAGGTTTGATTGCTCTGCTTTTGCTGGGCTACTGTGTTCTTCCATGCTTTTCTCTTCCGCCAAACTGATTAAGAAATATAAAAACAATCAATGAAACTGACTCCACGAAATTAGCAATAATCGACAATTTATTGCTATGTCTGATTGTTTAGCTACTTTGAGGTGTTCTTAACCAAGTTTTGAGTTAGTCAAACGTAGTTATAAGCCTTTGATGACGTAATTCTGTTGTGGCCGTTTGCACTTTTCTCTCCCACCCCTTGCCCTCTCTTCTATCTCCCTACCGACCCCTCCTCAACTCCCTCCCCC
>CM042748.1:40296969-40317026 GCA_022496165.2 Catalaphyllia jardinei | reverse complement strand
GGGGGGGGAGGGGGTCATCTATTTAAATCCTTTATGTGATACTAATCCAGGCTATGTCAGCATGCAATTTTTCAGGTCAATACCACTCATTTGTTAATGATTGTCTTGTAATTAACACGAAAGTCACACCTTAGGTACTTGTTCAATAGCAGCAAAGGTCCTTCGATCTGTTTCGACAAAGGAAAGATGAAAAAGCTTCCAATCTGAAACAAAGACGACCAAAAATGATTTTATTACAAATACACAGCTTTATTTATTTATTTCCACACCTACAATAGAGTACAATCGCGGTGGGCGGAGCTACACGCAGTCCGTGGTTAAACCAGTAATTATTAAGCTACAACAATACAATAATATTAGATCGAATACAACAATATTAAATTAAAGGAATAAAAAACAAGATGACATGAAAACGAAAGCAAGAGGATAAGAAGTTTAAGAAAGCCTAACAAAAACTATGCATTTTATACAAAAATTAGGTAAAATTTGATATTTTATGCAGAAGAATAGGCGTCTCAACATAATTATCCTCAGCCTCCATTATTAAGAAAAGCAAATCATGTACATGCTTTTTAAAGGCACTTTTCGGGAGTTGTCGAAATTTGTCCTGGTAGGAATTCCAGAGTTAGCTCCAAATCTGGCAAAAGGCCTTTGATTTAGCCGGGCCCAGACTCGAAGATTTAGGCTCAGACTCGAAGATTGCGTAAGCCTCTCTCAACTTAAAGAGTATAAAAACCAAGAGGGACAGATAATCTACCTTAGGACTAGGGCACTCTAATGGTTAACCATTGATGATACCATGGGGCATAAATTAACAGAAAGTAACGTTTCTTACCTAAGAACACAACACTGAGTAAGTAACCATTCAAAGCCTAGACTTACGCACTAAGCATCAGGCCAGGGTGTAAGATTTCTTTTATAATGTTAAGAGGTTTAACAGTCCAAAAAACAGTACAAAAGTTAATTTTCAATTAATGTTACTGTTTTACCTCCGTCCATCCACTTTCAGTCATGAATAGCTTGGCATTCCTCACGGTCCACACGTGTTTTCTGAACTTCGCTCTGCCTTTGAAAATCCTGTAGTACTTTTCTTCGTTTGGGTATTTTTGAATTTGTCTGTAGAAATATAGGGATTTATACAGGTCACTAACAAATCCTAGGGAACTGAAAATAAGTTCCTTTACCTGATTACCTAGAGTCTTTTGCTTTGCTCATTTACAGTTGTGAGAGAGGGTAAAGAACAGAGAGACAATGGGGACGAGGATGAGTCAAAACTCAAAATCGTGCAAAGGTCTTTCAGTTGCGCCTATCCAAAGGAAAGTAATTTTGCATCTCAGCTGCTTAAGAATATTTAAGGACGACCTTTTCTAACGATAATCGCTCTGAGTAATATTATAACGTATTTTCTAACTTTGTGTGACGTGATTTAACGGTAAATTGTGTTACTGACGATAACAACTTTGCTGACCTGGTCAATGTACAAACCCGTTACTTCTAGTTCTAGTAAGGCCAAAAAATGCTCTCTTACTTGAAGACAGTAATCATGTATTTGATGGATTCTCTTGCCCTCAGAGCTGATGTGCTGTTTAGCAGATTCGTTAGTTTTTCCTCCATCAGTTCAGACGGGAACACGGAAGATCGACGCCTTCTCTGAGAAGGTTTTGCATCAATGGACCACTCCTCTGTCACCTTGAACAAAGGGAAATCTGCCATGTTACAATTTAACGTCTCCAGTGAAAACGTTTTCAACGTTATCCTTCTCTAGAATACAGCTTAACGAAAGCACTATTTTCCTATCAAAATACTCCGCCCTGATAATCCTTACAAGATAAATGACTCAGTTACCGCAAGTACTGTCTCTGTCAGCGACCGATCAAAACAGTCTTATACTGATATTGAAATATCTTTGAATCCAAGGTGCTACGAAGGAGTCAAATCAATGTCAATTCCCTTATCTCATTATCTCTTGTATGAGGTCCATGTTACTATTCTGTATTCTTCAGATTCCTACCTCTTCGCTTTTGCTTGAAATACGGGCAGAATCCTTGTTATGTTCTTTAATGTCCGCGTTGATTTCCGCCACTAAAGCGATGGCTGTTTTTTGCCAAGTTGGAGAAGAAAAGTCTCTGATAGCCTCCTCGTTTTGGGGGGTGTAAAGTGTACCTGCTGTTAATTTGTCATTCACTGAGTCCTTTTAATCAGAATGAAAACACGAATACATGTAAGCCGTATTGTCTTTAAGGTGAATTTGGTCAAATATTGCAAACAATTTTCAGCCTCTTAGAGAAAACGTCCAAAGTACACAAGTTCTTCACTTGCCATTCTTACCGCATCGTTTGTCTTTGAGACTTCTCGAGGCTCGTTTTCTTTAATCTGGTCGTTATTCTCTGTAACCTTTGCAATCACTGTTTTTTGCCAAATGGGAGAACTAAAGTTTTTGCCTACATATCCGTCAGTTGGTGAAGAAACATCGCTGTTGACACCAGGCGAATCATCCTGGAAATCCTGCAGCTAAACATAAAAAAGGCAACACGTAAATTGGTCAATTGAAGAAGTTGGTGTTTTTCAATTCCAGCCTCTTTGTAACTGAATTTAACATTCTTCTTTTAGATCCACTCGGTGTTTGGCAAAGCAATAACTAATGAAATGCTGCCATCAAATTTCCATTTAAAACACAGCATCGAACTATGCTTGACAACGGCCTCCAAAATGGTCGATTTTCTTTAGTTATGTAATTTTTAGTTGCAGCACACTTCTAAATCATACACACTGCGGATGAAAACACAAGTTTTCCTTAACTTTTCTTTGTATAATCGCCTAAGACCGACGGGCACTCTATATTTCACTTCTTACCTTGATCTTTAATCTTTCCAGCGAGGGAGAGGGCATTAACTGTTTTTCATCTTTTCTCATCTGCAAAGCTTTTTTCTTCTCCGAGGGAGGTGTTGGTGTCACCCCAAACAAATCCTCATTTTTCTCGGTTGAATATTTCTCGTTTCCGTCGTTTCCGTCGCCATTGTCAATTTTCCGCGGCTTTTCTAAAGAACCATCAGCACTTTAAAGAGAAGAATGAAGTTAGATGGGTTATTTACTCAAAATGCAGTTATATTTTGGTGTAAACTCGACACCGCTGAAAGTTTACAGCCTGAACTCAACAGAAATGATCTAGAGCTCCCGGGTTCTATTCCTCCTCTCTGCCGCTACTGGATGGATCTGTGTTTGGTGGTCCCAGATTCAACTCCTCCACGCTTTGTAAATAGCAAATGGTCAGTTTCCCGCCAGTTAGGGTTTTTAACAAGTTTTTTTTCCAATTTATAATACTTGTTTGCTTATTTCAGTGTCCACAATTAGTACAGCAGTGCTAAACACTTCGACAATTAAATAATGTTTTTTATATATCATTTATGTATCGTGAAACAAGCATATGAGTGAGAGCAAGTTTGTTCACTAATAACAATTTAGACACTGGGCTCTTAAGACAATAGGTAAAGGCTAGTTTTCACTAACAAATAGTCATAAGCTCAGATGTTGACAATAAGAACCTTTTGTTAGAAAAATCCCTAACAAGAGATGCTAATTATCAGCATCTTACTGGGTTATGGTATGCTGTCTTCTTATTCGTTAATGAAAACCAGCCTATTGGCAGCTACATGCTGTATTTTCTTTATTGTCTTCCACTGAAATACTCAATCCTGATATGTAAAAGGTGTTGATGAAATGATGTAGTTACATGCTCTCGAGGGCAAAACTGTTACCGTAGCAACACTTATGGCACATCTAAATGCTTGTTGGCGTTTATTTTTACTACTCAGTGCTGTATGAAAGCCAATTTACAATTTCTACCCTCTAATATTAATCACATATCAGCTTAAGTGACAGCCATCGCTAACAACATTAACGTACATTTTTGAACATATATTCCCCAGGCAAGTCTAGCTAAAACATTACATTACCCATCTCGAGGCCTTTTCAGTGGCGTTGCATCTCCGTTCATCTTATCAATCAATGGTTTCATGTTGTTTAATGTGTTGTAGCGATTCACAACATCGCGCACACGACCACTACTTCTTCCAAGCTGAAAGCGGCAAAGAAACGAAAATAGATCATTGACAAAATTGCAGGACAATCGCAGGAGATCTTAAAGCTTTTGGCTGTTCTGCGCAAGACTTGGGAGGTAAAGAAAATTGGTTTTTTTTTTCGATCGATATATTAAAAGCACAGGCAGGCCAAGCTTAAGCTGTGAGCGATGGTCATACTGCGAAGATCACCTCCAGTTTGCATAATAGGGGTCATGACCTTGCATGGGAATATTTACTATTGGTTTTTGGTGATACAAATACTACAAAGGTATTCATAAAAACGACTTATCTTACTTCGAAATTAATTCTGTACATCGAAATTGGCCAATTAAAGTTTTACGCAGACGTAACAATTCAGTTCTAAATTTAACTAGCAGCTATTACCCAAGATCCCTTTCGGTCCATTCCATTTTTGGCTATCATTCCATCCACCAAAAGCGGCGTTGCCATTAACAACATGGCAGCATCTCGAACCGCTGACATCACTGTGTGTTCTTGTAACTTTTCGTTTTCTTTGTCAAATTCAGGGCTCAGCTTTGACAGAACAGGTATAGCACGTCTAGCTGAAGGTGATAACCTGTCAAAAAAGAAACAAAGACAAGGAGGAATTGTTACTTCTGTGAAGCAGACATCGGCAGACGTGCACAGGTTTCAAAAAAGATATAAATATATGCTCAAGCGGCAAATAATAGGGACGTAAACACTACTGCCACAACATGATTTCTTTGGGGAAATATTATTCCACGCAATAGCATGTAATTTTGGAATGAAGGGCATTTGTTAGCAGTGTCGATGTCCAGCTAGTACAAGTAAAAACGAATTTACTGTATATTTTATGTCGTTTACAATAAATACTTACGAAGC
The DNA here is from genome assembly GCA_022496165.2 of Catalaphyllia jardinei. Lineage (NCBI taxonomy): Eukaryota > Metazoa > Cnidaria > Anthozoa > Scleractinia > Caryophylliidae > Catalaphyllia > Catalaphyllia jardinei. Next base: position 40,312,083 of record CM042748.1, on the reverse strand, counting down.
TATCTCATCCAGCAAGCCTTGTTTTTTTGATTTCTTGTTAGTCGGTGTAATTTGTGGTTTGGATTCAGTCGATTTTTTGTTGTGCAGATTGTTTGCTTGTTCTCTTTTCTTTATCTCGTCATCTTTTTTCTTTCTTTTGTTTTCCTCCACTTCTTTTCGCTTCTTCTCCTCATCGTGTTTTCTTTTCTCTTCCTCCTTTTTGTTTCGTTCTTGTTCCTTTCTTTTCTTTTCTTCCTCCTTGTGCTTCTTTTTCTCGTCTTCTTTCTTACTCTTTGCCTTTTCTTCCACTTTCCTATTGTCAGCTTTATGCTTCCCATTTTTCTCTCCTTCTTCGTTAGTTTGATCGTTTTTACGATTTTGTTGGACATTTGCGTCAAACGCATTCCCTGTAACCTTTCCATTTCCCGTATATTCAATTGTACCGGTGTCTCCCTTTGATCTTGTTTCCATTTCTCTTATTATGTCCCGAGCTGACCGTCTTGTGTATTGCTCTCGGGAAAATGAACCCGCGGGACGCCTTTCCTCTGAGTCTTCTCGCGCAAAGTTCTTGTTTTCGTCCTTTCTTGGTTGAACGCTCTTCAGAGTGACTCCGTTTCCAAACTTACTCCCCATTTGTTGGTGTTTATCTCCATGTTTCCCCTTAAACAGTTTATCATCCTTATCAGACTGATAATCCGAGTCCTCAGGAGTCTTCCGTTTTACTTTCCCTTTCCCAAACCCAAAAAATCCTCCTCTCTTACGACGTGTATTTTCCTTCACACCCTCCGAATTTTCTTTTGAAAGAGTTTTCTTTGTTGTTGTCTTCCTTCTTTTATCCTTGAGCTCGTCGCCTGAACTCTCTATGGTGGACCTTCTCCTCCCTGTTAAGGGATTTGCTGTAGGCTTGATTCTTACCTGCCTTGTTTTCGTTTGGAACACTTCGTCGTCGCTTTCAACCGAACTTAAAGTATGCCCGCTAACTTTGCTGTCCAGTGGTACGGACCGTGTTGAGGACAGTGGCTTGTGTGACACCAGGTTCTCCATGCTGGAACCTGACGTTGATCGCATTCTACTTCCTGCTATGTCTGCAGCATGATGAGAACTTGCTCGACCGCGCTTCCGACCTTTGTTTGAAGTAAACTTCGCTCCGGTACTTATCTTTCTTCTGCGAGAGGCTGGAAAAGGAAAACAGTTTTAAAAACTTTTTCATAATATTCTCAAAAGAGCAAAATGGAGCTAATGCGATCTGTTATACAGAGACATCGTTTCGTCTTCAGTTTTAAGGTCACACCTAACTCTAGTAAAAGACTTTCCAGACCAGGCTAGGGATGATAGATTGACAGTCTACGCGCTTAAACGAGCACGGTCATAGTATTGAGTTATTTTGATCATCGACACTGAAATTACTGTTAAATTGAACCTGAAAATAATACTGTTATAGAAAGAAAAACACCAGAGAGATAATAATAAACAATAGCTACAGGAATAAGGATGGTTCAGGATGGAGAAGATTGACACGGATTACAAAACAACAAAATTGAAAAGTTAAGGCTAAACTTTTCAAACCGTTTAACCGTGGCTTAGCTCCTTAATTTTTGTTTGACCTAGCCAACCAGACCAAAGCCATCCCCCACCCCTACTCCCTTCCACCGGACCTTGCTGGAGTGATCATGAGACCAAAAAACATCACGACTTCCATTGGAAAAAGCCAACTGTATATATAAGCCATCAGGCTACCCTACCTTTGTTGAAGACTTCTGTCTGAGGACTTCCAATGCTAAAGTCAGCGTTTACAGGATCATCAGTATCAAACAGATGGTACACTTCACGGACCCGCTTGTGAGTAATGTGTAAATAGCGAGTACTTGGATTGATGGTATATTTAGCGTGATCTTTGTGAAGATTCTCCGCGCTCGTTCCTGACAGCAGACGGTAGATGTTCTCTCTCTCACTGAGAATCTGGAGAGGTGGTTTGTCCTGCGCGAAAGAGCGAATCGTCCAAGCCGCATCTAATGCGCTCAAAACACCGCGGGCACAGCCAGAGCCTGTTGGCCAAAATGGCTGAGAAAAGACAAATAAAATCGTTACATCATTGAGTGCTATAAATCAAAACAGACATTTTATGAGTTGATCTTAAAAACTGATGCCGTTCTTACAACTACATGTACTTCTAGGATTTTTTTCTAGCATCAGGAACAAATTGAAAGAACATTTTCCTGTTCTGTCTAGTCGAGGGTAAAATTAAGTGAAAATTGCTGGAAATAAAGACCTTAATAAATTACCGCAATTGCTGTACCAAGAAAAAGTATAATTTCTATTATGTGTGGAAAAGATGGCAGGCTTGTGTGTTTTATACCAGAAGGAGACCACGATTAAAAGCAAATTTTACCTGCAGAAGAATTCTAGAAATTATACAGTGGAATCCTGTTAACACAACCAGCTCGGGCATAAAAAATTGGTCGTATTCACGGGGTGTTCGAATAAACGAGTCACAAAATTATACTACGCTTGAATACTCAGTTGAATTCCGCTAGACAAATAGAGAGATTTATTGATAGCTATAAATCAACCTTTTTACAATCATTCTTCAACTTTACAACAGCAATTCATTGAAACTAAATAAAACTGAGTATATGTAATGCGAAAAAAACATCAGCAGTTCCTCGACAGGATATGGCGTTTTGTAAAATGTCCAGGAGAGCCGTTATTTGTCAGATTGTGTCGGGCTTCATTCAGTTTCCTCGCCATTCACTTTGACCTGTCATATTAACGGCGCAATTTTACAACGAAAATAAGGACTGAGCACTTCAAAAGGGGATCGATGGTCGTAAATGACCTGCGATCAGGCTCTATTTTTGCTTTGTCAGTAGACCTTAGGAGTCGTAAGAGCGATGGTACAATTGGGCCTGATCGCAGGTTATGGTCGTAATCACGGAGTGATCGGATTAACAGGGTTTTCAGATATAAAAACGAGTGGTCTTTTGATCGGGCCATAAAAAAGTGGTCATAATAAAGGGCTGGTAGTGTTAACGAGGTGGTCATATGGGGGGGGGGGGGGGGTTTATACACTGTATTTTGATTTAATACTGACCTCCAACAAACTGTCTCCAACCAGACCCACCAAAAGCTTGCTTCCTTTCCTCTCTATGATCCTTGCAGCATGTTCAGCTTTCTTGATCGACGTGAAATCAAACGCAGCAATGTCTGGCTGATTGTTACCTACAATCTTGAGCTCAAGATTCTTCAGTGTACCTTTTGTAGCATACTTCACCACATCTGTCACGTATTCCAGTAATTTAGATTGGTCAATGTTACTTGGAGCAAGAAGCTTTGCTGGAGGGCTCAAGTCCTGTGTGAAACAACACAAAGAAATATCATAATGATTTCTTGGCATAAAGTAGATGTTCGTAAAGACATTAGTGTTACGTTCTTCCTTGTTTGTTTGTTTTCCGTTTTTTTCTACTGATGATAAGGCAGACTGTTAAGCTGAGGAAATAGAAAGCCATGAACGGGCTTTTTACAGTGTTAGTAGTGTCTTTGCCCAGATTGATAAGTCAATGAAACATTCCTGTTTCAAAAACGACGCATGTAAGTTTAATTACGACTTGCTTCGCTTGAAATACATGAAAACTTTGACTCTGACAAGATATTCCCCCACATTAGCGAACTGTCCTTCTCAAACTCATTAATAATTCATCAAGTTAAAATAAAGAAAATCCCAACCGTGAAGGAGGTTTGGATACCCGGTCTCAATTATCATAGATTTTGACGATTTTACTTCTCCGTTTACTCCTTAGTTTTTGTTTCGATTGAGAAGATATATCGAATTTCGTCAAAAATACTCTGCTGCGCGTCGTATTTTCAACTCTCTTCTCGATGTTTGGATATCCCGATGAAACAATCTCGTGTTTGATATTTGATATATACCTGAAAAACGAGGGAAATGCCATTTCCGAGCCACTGAACTTAAAAATTTCCTAGAGGGAAGCATGCCCCCAAACACCGCTGGCGGCTCATATCGAAACTTTCTTCAGTAAGTAATCAATAGAGAATGCGTTCTACATCCTTGACATCAATGACATTGCAATCTGAATACATTTTTGCATTGTGCAAAGCTAACCAGCCTGTTGAAGTTCATTCAACTGCAAACAGATGACACTGACAAGTTTTGGTGATTACAATACCTCTTTAAGAGCTCCTCTTTTGATTAAGCTGGCTTTCCCAGCGGTCATAACAAAGTAGTGTGTTTCATCTTTGTAGTAAACAATATTTTCAAGCTTGATTCCTTTTTCTTCTGACAGCAGATCAAAAAATTGAGGATTAAATTGATACGCAATGCCGCTGATTTCCTCCACGTTAGCTTCTTCTTCTGTGCAGTGATTGACGAAGTTTGCCGTTATTCCAATAGCGAGTGTACCTGATGGGAAAAAATCAAAGCAAAAAGAATTAAGAGCTGATGCTATTTTATCAGCACCTCTGTCTTACTTTCCCGGCACTAGGCCCATTTTCCCTCACTTAAAAGCCAAATTAAACAGCTCCAAATTTCTAGTTATTCAAAATAACATGAATAAATTCAATTCTTCTCTAACCTCTCATTTCAATCTGCTGAAAACCAGGAATAACGTTCTTCTTTCCATCAGCTCCAATAAGAACATCAAATTCATATTTACTGACGGGGTGGGACTCAGGAGACACTTTGCACTTCCATCCATCCTCCAGTGAGTTTGGTTCTATCACGTGATCAAATGTGACGCCAGTGTACAGCTTCGCGCCAAAAATGAGCGCAGCCTTGAGAAGAATCCCTTGAAGCCGGCGAATACCTAAAAAAGTCAAATGCCGCTGAATTAGACTATTTCCGTAATCTCGATATCGGGCTGTAACTAGCTTGCGATGAAGGCTCATGTGGGGGAATTTCATTATTTTCCTTTTCGTTTTATCTTATTTGATTTGCTGCACAAACAGAATTGGAGTACGATGAATAATAACACAAATTAATATGCAAGGTAACAATGTAGGCACAAAACTACAATTTGCACATTAAAGGATAGAAAACAAAATGGCGAGGGAGCCCAATAAAAACCAAGGGGCTTGTAAGCTTAGATTCCCTCTCAAGAAACACCGGATGACTAATTTAGGTGATCAATGACCAGCCTTATTAAATAACAGAGTTAGTTACGAATAATATATACTTTGCTAAGTTTTCTTTCCTAAAAGGTGCCTTGCTCTAAAGAGATTAAGACGAAATCCGATAGGAAAATGAGCAACTTCAGTTTTTAATGGACAAAAAACACATATCAGAATGGCCTTAGAATATTACAGATCTAAATACTGTATATGGTTGCCTGAATAAACAACAAAAACAATTTCCCATGGGAGCTCGAGAAAACAAATTTCAAAGTTCCGTGAATTTGAGCAATCACAGGTAAAATTTCGGACTTCAAAAATTGTTTTCGGCATTTGGTATTGTTAGAATCTTTTGAGAAGGTATTCAAAACAGTCGTAAAGTAGTTTGCAACGCAATATAAATAACCTCATTACAGAGTTTTCGTCCGTTTGTTTCTGGTGGAATCCTTTGCGTTTGAAAGGACTACCCGCATTGGCCTCGGTTACAAGCTAGTCCCAGTCCATTACCGAGTACCATATTCATTTGAAAATCCGCCGCCTCTGCGCCGCCTAGATCAGGGGCCGCCATTCAAATGAGCGTCGCAGAAACATTATTATAAGCGTTGTACCCTGAACTTACAGCAACCCAGCGCTTAGTGATTTCGTATATAGAGGTTTGTGTCTATGCAGCTACCGACTCCAACAGGGATAAAATAATGACAGTGATATTTTAAACTGAATTTTGATTGCTGTTGCTATCGTTTTAAAATAAAATAAGGGTTGCTATGATTTTTTCAAAGCGCCTCATCAAAGTCCAAAACTTCAATAAGCATCGCGGCGATTTTTCAAGTAAATACTGTACGTTATTCACTGATCGTTCACTTGCTAAATTTTTGTTATCTACCAGTGGAGGAGGTGATTGCATCATCTTTCCCCTGCAGGAACTCTTTGGATACAACTCCTCCGCATCACGTATTTTTGAAAGCTGAGGTGGAGCTATGAATATTGAAAACTCTGCAGATAAATGGAGAGATCAGTCTGGAGATACTGGTATAAAATCGTAACCGAGATAAATACTGGCCTAAGGAAAATGAACAATCAATACTTGACCCAAAACAAAAACATTAAACACTTACGGACACCCGCCTTGTGATACAACTGTAATGAGTTTCAGCTTTTGTAAAGATTCGTGTCGTTAACTTATGTTAAGGAAATGTCACATGTATTCGCTAAACCCGAAAATTTCAGAACAGCAATGAGTATATTGATGTAAAGTGTATATGAAATAATTCATATTTGAACTGCGGTTGTAGATGCATACTTCACTTGAATGAGTATATTCGTAGAAATAAATCAATTTTAAATCCATCTTCTTCTTGATAAACATGTATCTCTGTTTCATTTTGTGTTAAAATAAAAAATGAGTCGAGAAAACTGCGACACAAGTTGTGGACTCGCTGGAACATATTCAGTCTAGATAACAACGCATCCTCGGAGACCCAGGGGCAGTTAGTGGGGGCGGGAAAAAGGTCAAACGGGCGACAATAAAATTCAGGCGAATAAGTCTAGAACGCAATAGGCACTTCTTCGCGTTCTCGACTTTTCTTGGCCCGAATTTCTTTCTCGCCCGTTTTGATTTTTCCTCGCCCCCACTAACTGCCCCTGGGTCTCCGAGGATGGGTGGCAATGGTGCTTTTATAGCAGATTTTACTTTGTCTTAAAAGCTAATAGGAAAACTACTTTGCCTAAGTGATATTAGTGCTGAGTTGGCAAAAGAATGCGGAAATTACCGAAGCAAACAAGTTCCTTCCTGTGACTCTCGATACAGGAAGGATCTCGGGCTCAAGCAGGCGAATTATCCAAATTAATGCGTCTATAAATATAACTACAGTCAACTGTCTCACCTCTCGCAAGCGACCATTTTGGAAATAATCGTTTCGTTTCTCAGTCAAATACCGTTTCAAGCGATCTCTCGTAAGCAATCACCACTCGAATTTGTTTTAAGCGACCGCGGCCAGTTTTAGGCCAGACGTTTGACATGTTCGTTTGTTTTCTGTTTCCGGTAAGCGACCACTCAACAATTAATTACGCCGTATAATCCTTAGAAAGCCAGAAGTGATAAAATCCGGACTGATGACAGATAATAACAGTTTACATACAAAGAAGATGAATATAATTAAATGTTGAGGTAAACGGGAATTGATGAGTGATCTCTTGCAAAATGTTACACAAAGTTTCTTTTTTTTTCTGCATTTTACTACAATGTAATGTATTTGTAATGTAATGTATTTGTAATGTATCTTATTGTAAGTTACACAGCCCGCCTCGATTAGCGATGCTATATGCGGGTTGTGTAAATTTAAAAATCTGTTGAATTTGAATTTTAATAAAATAATGAATGAATAATAATGAATGTTCTTATGAGTTGCTTTTACAGACTTTTACTCTGACAGCATTGTGAAGCGCAACTGAATGACTATTCATATAGTGCTCTGCGCAATATAAATGTTATTATTAGAAGAATAAAAAATCAAACAGCTTAGTTTCTATTTGCCTAATTTTAGCTGATAAGGTAATATCTTTATGTAATTGATCAGTCAATCCAGCGTTGAGCTTCTTTGTTGATTTTTCCCGTAAGCGACCACTTTGTCTTCCATCAAGGGTGGTCTCTTATGAGAGAGTTGACTGTTGTAGTTTAGAATTTATTTTACGTGCTTTACAAGTCACACAGCTTTTGGTCGGTGACTTAATATAAAACTTAACTGAATTTATTTCGACAGTTAAATAGAAGTATCCAGGGAAGTTCTAACATGCTGCCGTTTAATTAGTCCGAAGAATCTTAACCAAAACCCAAAACGATAAATAGAACTTCACATCTGTAGGGAAATTGGCGTAGAATTAAACAGGATTGAAAGGTCTGTTCTATCTGTTCTGGAATCCTCTTCTAATATATATGAAATAATTCATATTTGTACTGCGGTTGTAGATGAAAGTGAAGAGTGATCATCGCAGTAAATTTTCCAGTTTAAGCAACTGGAAAGAAGAAGCCTAAAAAAATTACTGCGATGATCACTCTTCACTTTCATCTACAACCGCAGTACAAATATGAATTATTTCATATACACTTCACATCATTTCACTGCACGGGAAGATATGAACTCAATAAATTGACCTCGCTCCCAATGTGTGGCTTCATAGCTCAGTTGGTAGAGCATCGCACCGGTATCGCGGAGGTCATGGGTTCGAATCCCGTTGAAGCCCTGATTTCTTTTCAGGCTTCTTCCCAATTGCTTAAATTGGAAAATTTACTGCGATGATCACTCTTCACTCTCAGTGTTGTATCTACTGTTCTGTAGACGTCATGCTGATACTAAGTCATAAAATACAATCGTGAAAAAACTTCTATTCAGATCAACCTTATACAATTTTTACATCCGTCGCTAGCTTGTTTCCTCAACTTCTTCCAACGTTTAAATCGTGTCGTGATAGCAAAAAGTTAGGGTACCTTTTAGTAATTACTATTTATTTGCGAATCGTTTTCTGCAAAAAGACGTGTGGTAATTAACAAGAAATCGCGAGTAGTGGACGAGCAACTTGCAAACTTCACGCCAAGTTGTTCGACGAGAAAAGAAGACAAGGCGAAGCAACTTCCCCAGTAGCCTGAGAGTTCACTCATAGATTACCAAACTATATTCCATACTAAAAACGAAAACCAGAGAAATTCGTATAATCGCACGACCCAAAACTTTGTTAAACAAACGATTTAAAGAACGGCCGCTAATTAAAGTTGTGACATAATGCAAATAAGACCTGCCTGAAGTTCGGTTATGTTGTAATGTTGTAAGAAAAAATAATATAATAAGTTTGGAAAACCAAGCAGGAGTAAACTATTTTGAACACCTGGACCAAGGAATCTTGGGTTGATCAGAAAAACAGTAATGCAGTTAAAAATATAATTATTTTGGAAACATAGAAATAACAAGACAGTCGAAAATAAAGGGGCTAAAAATAAACAAACAGCCAATAAAATGCATCTATTGCTTTGATATCCGGTGAACTTCAAACACCTGCAATAAACATTTAAATCATAATCAGAAGCTGCTTTTTGCTGCATTTTCTGTTTTTTAGTCACAAAACTCGGTGCAGTTATCTTAACTGGTTGAATTTTGAGCTGAATGCGCGATGTTTATCCTGGATTGTTACAAACGAACACGAGGAAACAAAGAAGAATTCGGTCATGCTAAATTTTTCAATTTTTCTACGCTCCAGCTTAGAGTTGACGTGGCTAAAACTAACCTCTAGACACCAAAAAAATGTAAAATATCTTGATATATATACAAATAGAAAGAGGGAGAAAAACTATTTCCGTCTCGGCTTCTGCTCGATGATAGCTTGAGGGCAGATAGATCAGTTCAGACCAACATGTTTTTATGATGTTTTGTACAAAACATTAGTACATGGCACAAAAACAAGCTTTTAATAAAATATCAATAAAAGCTACGATTATTATTTATACAGTTTTCGCAGGCAAATATATTGGATAGCGAATTTGAATATATGATAAGGCTTGATGCTCACGTAAAACCTTGTTCAGGCTTGCCAGCCGCGTGTATCCGCGCGCGCAAATTTTAAAAGAACCGAAAAATGTCATCACTAAAATAAAATATGCCTGCGTTTAAGTCTGATCTTCTTGCCTAAAAAATCCTCTTGAAAATTCTCTCTCAGTTTGTGGCGATTTGATAAAAACTCGCAACAAATTCACAAAGTAAATGATGTTCTTGAAGATTATGAGGGCTTATCGTGTCGCTACGAACAACAAGGACTTTTCATATTCCTACGCGATCATTTTAGCTTTCTGGGACAATGATTCGAGTGACACGATTTCGTTCCAGAGAAAAAAAATCAGTCGGTCTATTCATTAATAAATCCATGCATTGGTTGAGTGCAACGTCTTTGTGATGCGATCATCCGTTCCAAGCATTGAATTGTTTCTTACAATCAAGAAAACATAAAAATTTGGTCTGTAGTTATGACAATAAGCAAGTCAGATCTTTGAAAAACAATTGCATATGTAGACGTTATATTAAACCGCTGTATGTTTCTCCACTGCACTTGACAGATTTTCTTTTACTTTTAAGACAGAATTAGAAATGGCGAAAGGAAATACCGATATTATATTGTTATTAAATAGCTATGACGAACGATATTTCAGTTAGCAGATACGTAGAGGTTGAGTTGTTAAAACATATGCATGCTTACTTACTTCTCCAATAAATAAATCATGTTTTACAAACCTCAAGTTCTCAGTGAAAATATACGTAAATTACTAAAACAATTATTCACAAACAAGAGATATTGTTATAATACTTACTGATGTGATCGATGGAACCTGAACAGAATTTTCCGTAGAATTTCTTTGCACCGAGTGAACGAAAATCCGTGAGTAGGAAAGGCCACAAATGAAGGACATTATTTCGTACAAAAGATTCCCTCTTCTCCACAATCACAACGTTTGCTCCAAGCAAGGCGACTTCAATGGCAGTTCTCAGCCCGATAGGACCTGCACCGATGACTAATACATGAGTGTCCTCGCATATTTTTCCTTTTCCATATTCCTTCTGATTAACCCGACTGTCTAACAGTTCCCACAGTGATTTGCACCTCCACGATTGAAGGTTTCCTTTAAGCAGGGAATAAAACTCGCGCGGATTGTCCGCTTTGATTCCAAGGAGCTTGACAAGTTCTCGAAAGGTGCTCGTTATTTCTGGACAATCTTGAGCGTCCATAAACTTGAAGAATAAATCTTCGGCCGTTTCCTTACTTTTACGGACATTTTCCATCCTATTGCTTTAGAAAATAATTCGATTTCGTTCATGCGGGCTCAAGATAAGCGAGTAATTCAACGATACGTAAAACCACGACAACCGAACTCTCGGCACGGCATTCGCGCATCGCAACGGATAAAAATTTCAAATTCAGTAGCAATATGATGTGTCACGTCTGTTTACGCTCAGCAGTGGTCACTCAACTGAAACAGCTTTGTTTTTCAAACAATTGACAGATGCCATCCTTGTTTGAAAAATCTTTCAGAGACTTCAGATGACCGCAGCGCGGCGGAGAGCGGGTCGACGTTTGTGCGGTGCCGTTTTATATCCGGTTTGTTTTGAAAGCAAGATAAACAGCTTTGCTTCAGCAAAAAGGTGTAACTTACAGTTGGTCGCGTACTTTAATTTATTCCGTAGTAATTGGATATCAGTGTTATTCTGACCCCTGCACAACAAAGACTCTTCCTCAGGAGACAAGTGTAGTCAATTGTTTAATCATTTTATCACGTTTGGCATTTCTGGAGCCTTCTGGGACAGACAACATCAAACAATCAGGTTAAAAAACGCTGTTTGGTATGTAAATGCTTTTGATTCAGGATCAAAAAAAAAATAGAATGAGTGCAGATATAGACAGATATATTATTTTAAGTCTGAACTGGTCTGATAGTAGTGAATCGCGCCTGTACGACTTTCTAAACAGTTCAGGCACAGTTCAAGTGTTTTGATTGTCATGCCATTCGTGTTGACATTGCCCTGATCTGGATAGACTAGCCTTGCTTTCTGTTTTTTTTTTGGCCATCATACATCTGAACGTCAAACCTTTCATGTAACTTGACTGTTTAAAGGCAAATACAAGTGACACAAGTTTGGAATAGAAACGTGTTGACGCATAGGTACGGAAGTGTCCTATTTCTTCATCTCGGACTCAGTTTGCATGAGACAATCACTATCTTTTTCTTTTAACAATGCCGGCTGTGGGATTTGGAAAGCCACGCATATGTTGACTCTCCGGCCCGAAACGGTTACAAGAAAGTACGAGAGCTAGTAGCCTGCGTGAAGCAAAACAAAGCTTGACCCCTTCAAGCTTGGGACACAGGATAAGTTCGTTTCCTCTTGTCAGAATCCAGTTTGTGTGTTGCCTTTCGTACTTGCAAACGTTAGGCTGGGAAGACTGTAACGTTGACTCTCCCCCTCCCCCCGGTCCCGGCCCCCGGTTCGGTCGTTCAGTTAATTGTGCCACTCATCAACTCGATCGACGAACTATCCATGGCATGCACGGCGGTAATCTGTGTCAGACTATGGAAGTCAAGTTTGAGTCACGAGTCACGATTGCGACGAATATTTTTTCTCTTTTTATTTAACTTTTTGATTTAATTTGAGTGTAATAATTGTTAGTATATACCACACCAGGGAATACTACTTTTAGCGCACGCTGATTGGCTAGCTCGAAGGTGATTAGCTAAGTACTATTCACCTCGGAGCAGCAGAAGAAAAACAAAATGACTTCTGTCGGTACATTGTCACAAAGAAAGTTACTCTTTGGTCCACTAGTTATTCAGCTTGTGTCAGTGAAAGTGCATGGTGGGTGGATATTTACCTCGCCGAGAAAAAGTATCCACTACCACTTACCTTCACTTCGGTGAATAATTCTTAATTATTCTAAACTAGCAATAGTTTTCACTAGAGCTCCGTTTTAATATTTATTGAAGTTAACATTAACATATTTGTCTGTAAATGGAAATGAAATTTATTACAGCCATACAGTTTTCTTGATAATTTTTTTGTGAAACAGCAACGTTTTGTATTGCATGTTTTTTTTGTCTGCAAAATAGTTACTACTCCATTGTTTTTTTTGGTTTCGTTCTAATGTTATGCACTTAACAGAGATTGTTTCAGTTGGTAAGTTAAATCACCTTATTAAGTTTTTGGTATCACTTGAAATGATTGTCGTTAGAGTTTTTTTTTTGGCCCTTGAAATAGGTACTACACTATGAGTTAGTATCACACACTAATTGCATTGTTTTCTTTTGTAAGTTTTTACTATTATGCATAAATTGTCAGATAGTGTTTCACGGGCCAAGTAAAATCACTCTAATATCATAAATTGTACGCTTTTGTTAAATTTTCACTAGTTTCTGTTCAGCTTAACAGTTTGTTTTGATACCAGACATTAAGCTGTTCACTATTCCTGTGAAGTTGAGGCGTGGGCTTTCATAGTTATAACAAGTTTGTTGTTCTGAGAAAGCTCAAAATCTACAATACATTTTCGAGCAACAACAATTTCTCAGTTAGATCGTCAATGTTGTCTTTGCACTGCAAGATGTCTTCTTGAAGGAAGTTCCCCACAATCTTTGGAAATGCTGTCACTGAAAAGCGCTGGTTGTGTTTTTCTAGATGAAAGTTAATGTTCATTTCGATATAGCAGTTCTTCAGAAGCATTGCTCTGTTACAGTGTAGACAATGAACAATTTTGGAGCATTTGAGTTACAAAAATTGGCCACATATTGTTATCTAAACCCAACTGATTTAATCCATATGCTGTCACTACTGTCAAAAGAATACTGCTATTCAAAGTCACAGAACTCGAGCATGAACGACAAAATGAATCAAATGTTCTTAGTGTCATGAAAAGGCTCTCTTCCTCTTCACTGAGACCACCAAATGTTCTTTCCTCAAATATTTGGCTAAAACAGGCATTACAATCCCTAGCCGCAAATGAACTACAAAGATATATTATGTATGACCAAACAGGCTCCCTAATTTCCCTCAATAATGAACTATCTTCTCTCGATGAGATATAATGTGAGCAAATATAGAAAAGCAGGCCTGAAAACTCATTCCTAGTACGTAGATTTGATAAATATGGAAGAAAAAAATGCGTAGAGATTTCCAAAAAAGCGTCAACAGCACATGAATAAGTTTAATAAGCGATGAGTAACCAGGGGGGCATAATTGAAAAGACGTTCTCTGGTTAAAAGTTAAAAAACACTAAGATTTCGATTGCCAGTCGGCAATCTTTAAAAAGTGAGATGTAAAAAGCGAAGGTAAAGATAATATATGTACAAAGAGGCGAGAAAATAACGAACGGATATAAATAAATACAAAAAAAATACTTGTGCGAAAATAAATGCTAATAACATGGATAAAATTACAATAAAATTGAGTATTGTCTAGGCAGCTGCTTAGAGTTATTGTCTGCCTGGCTAGTAATTGCAGTGTGCCAGGATTCCTATGTTTTTCTTACGCGTGAATTGCCCCTGTCGATGACGTGTCCCGTGTCGATGACATGAATAAATACCAGGGTTAACAGAAACAGAATTCATAAAGTGTCCTCTTCGAACTGTAACCACCGACTTGTTTATCTTCGACAGTGACATATTCAAATGGAAATTGATATAACGAACTCCGTATCTCTTTCTGACAATATCAATGCAACTCTGAGTTGAGATACTGTTCTGACATTATCTTTCTGATCTGTTGGATCGAGTCTGTCCACCCCGTTGCTGATTTGTGTCTAACAAATCAAATTTTGTACCGAATAATTTTATTCAGTGCTGTTGAATGCTTTTGAATTCAAATAAATTACTGAACTGCAAAATAGTCAAGTAAAGGGAGTAAGTTTCTAAAGAAACTGTGGTGCTGCGCTAGCCCTTCGTCGGAATTCGTTCCGACGAAGGGCTAGCGCTCGAAACGTCAGCTCCTGAATCTCTTTAGGTGGCTAATTCACATTATCAACTCAGTTGATAAAACCAAATTATCTTGCAAAATAATCACCCTGAAATGCTGCTCGAAGATGTGAACTCGTGGTATGAAAGGCTGCTAAAGATGGCGAAACGCGACTTCGTGGTTGCAAAACCTTAACACGCTGCTAGAAGATGGCAAAACGCGAACTCGTGGTTGAAATGCTGCTAGATGATGGCGAAATGCGAACTCGTGGTGGCAAGACCTTAAAACACTGCTAGAAAGAACTCGAAATGCTGCTAGAAGACGAGGAAACGCAAACTCCTGCTCGCAAGACCTTGAAGAGCTGCTCGAAGACCTCGTGGTTGCAGAATGACATCTACCCGACAGCACCTTGCGCACTTGCTGAAATATTACCCGAGACCACCGTGCGCGCCTAGTTTGATCAAATCGAGATTTTTTCGCATACTACAATTTGCCTGCCTGCCTGCCTGCCTGCCTGCCTGCCTGCCTGCCTGCCTGCCTG
>CM042748.1:40285487-40296509 GCA_022496165.2 Catalaphyllia jardinei | reverse complement strand
CTTGCTTGCTTGCTTGCTTGCTTGCTTGCTTGCTTGCTTGCTTGCTTACATCTTTACATTTTTGAAATTCCTTATATGTATACACGCGGGGAATCCCAGGGTGCCTCGTCGGGTTTTGGCCTCTGGGCCAAAACGCTGCAGGGGCAAAAAAGAATTGTCAGTTTTTGTTTTGCATTTGGAATCTACAGAAGATTACCCTGGTTGTCCCAGAGGTTTTTCTTGATTTTTCTTCTTTTCGCGAAGCGGTGAATACGAGTCGCGAAGCTGTGTTCACCGCTTCGCGACTCTCATGCTGAGAACAATCAAGAGAAGAGAAATTTCAAGGAAACCTCTGGGACAACCAGATTGATTCCAGGCTTAGCTTTAGTCATCTGTTAATTTTGGGGAGGGCTCCTGTGAATTTGGTTTGGTGATCTTATTGGACAAAATTCAGTGGAAAACAGTCGCCAGTAAAACACGCCGGTAAGCCTGGAAAATCATTTCGCGCCATTTTAGACAGCTTAAGATTCGCCCAAGCACATTAACCCAGAAATGTCAGAGTCCTTATTGCTTCTGTCATCAGGCTACAGAAGGTAAGACAAACCCGTGTGTATGTTATTCGATTGAAGCTATTATAATGTTGTTACCAAACCCTAGGGGTCCGCAAGGGTGTAGCAGAATTGTTGCAAAGTTTCCTAAAGATTCCTGGAGTTTCCGTTTGCTGCGCTGCTCTTAAGGGCTGATAATGTATTCATTCACAGCTACGTAGTGCTTCCAAAATCTTGGATAAGTTTCTCCATAAAACCCGTGCACAAGGAATTAATTAAATAAAGTTAAAGAATTGTGTAAGGTGGCTTGGATTTCCGGTACAACTCGACTGAGTCGACACTCCTGACGGATAGAGTTTCATCACCGCAGCAATAAAATAACCATAAAGAAAGAGAAGGCAATGCAGTTGGTTTACCTGGACAATGAACATGAGAGATTTAAACTCTGATCGGTGCACTCGCAGAAACATTGCACAGAACGTTTCAAATAATCGTTTTGTAAACGGGACTAATTTTTAACTTAAATTCGGCGGTATAGATCTCTTGATAGTCTAAAGAGCAAAGTTTTTCTAATTTAAAAACGAAGGTACACACGAACAACAAATATGAACATCAAACTAGCCCTCTAATGTAATGGACATATTGCAATGTTAGCAGTACTTGTCAAATTAAAAATGTCATCATGACAACATGGGCGGAGACGTACATGCGACTAATAATCTGCTCTGTTCATTGAAGGTTTAAGGATTGATCATAAAAATCTAAAGCGCTTTAGTTCATGTTTTCCAACATCGTTCCCAAGGTCTCTCATCTTACCTCCCCCTCTCCTCGCTCGCTCCAGGGGACGGTAAGATGAGAGACCCTGGGAATGAGGTTGCATGTTTCCCTTTTGCGTGTGCCCGCGTTTTGGCCTGCTGAATCTCCATAAATTGGCCTGCGCCATCTTGAATGCAAACTCGGTGACCAAGTTATTGGATTCTCATTTAGTCAGCTTAAGGCGGCTGAACACAGTTTTTGATACACCTGTTTCATTTACCTTTTTCTCCGAAACGCTCGATCCTTTAGTCGCCGATAATGGCAGCAAATTAACAACACAAACATCCAGTGACTTTTTGATAATAAAGCTGACGTATGTTCCGTTGTCATGGCAACATGATTAAATATGAACAGGTGTTTCAAATCGGTTTTATTTGCAGAAAATCTAATCATTAGATTTTCTTTATAATTTGCATGCAACAAGCTTGTAACGATACTCACAAGTTAGTGCTATTTTATCACTAATTTAACAAACAGATCTTTAATTATCCCTCGTTGAAGGTTCACTTGCATATCTTGAATTTCCTTTGTTAAAATTCAATTTTTTTCAATCCTCCGGTTACTTATTTCCCTTAAGTATTTTCGTGCCAAAATTTGTGAAATTCTAATGAGTGGTTCTCGAGAAATGGGCGTATCTCCGAGCAGTCAATTTTTCACTCAATCGCAGTTTTTCCGACGCACGTGCTGTATTTAACTGGGTTCGTTTAGCAACAAAGGAAAAGCTGAGTTTTTTGCATCATTACCTTTTCTCACATACCTTTGTAATAAAAGAGTAAAACCATCAATATGTGTTCATTTGTGAAGAAAAATAGTACAGATAGCGCGGACATCGGAGCAAATAAAATGATCGCTGTATTGATGCCATGTAACACTTGTGCGCGCGCTGAATTGCGTTAACAGGAACGCGCGCGAAAACTGTGTTCGGCCACCTTA
Source organism: Catalaphyllia jardinei (assembly GCA_022496165.2). Lineage (NCBI taxonomy): Eukaryota > Metazoa > Cnidaria > Anthozoa > Scleractinia > Caryophylliidae > Catalaphyllia > Catalaphyllia jardinei. The sequence continues at coordinate 40,294,233 of CM042748.1, read as the reverse complement.
ACACTGCAAATTTATTTTTCCTTCTATCAGAAAACATGTACTGTAGGCATAAAAAACACTATTTATTGCGTCAGATGATATATTTGCACATTTAAAAAGGTCGCACCTTGTATAAGCCCTCTTGGTATTCACTTAACAACAAACACAACAAAAATGTATTCTACCCACGCGGGGTAACAAACTCATATGTTTCATTGGATTATAATTACAGTTGGCCTATCACTCTTGCTTTATAAAACGACATTTACACCAAAAGCGGAGAGAAAAATACACATAGCCCACGGAGAAGACTTTGAGAAAATTTTACTATTTACAAAAATTAGTGGGTTTTTGATGGGATTAATACAACAAAGTTGCTGAATTGGAGATATGTGTATATAGTTTGTTTCCACGTAAGTTAGAGTTGGTGAGTCAGTAACAATTTTTGTTCACAAATACTCCAGTATGGCCTTGAAAGCGACTTCCACATCGAAGGAGACTTGTACCAGTTCATTCCAGAGAACAGTGGCGCCTACAGCAATCTCTTGTAGTGAATAAATCCGAATATTTCACAAAGTAACTAGACTAAAGTCATTCACCACGGATACGGAGTGGTTTCTTTCAGAAAAACTAAAAAGAAAACCTGTTTTCTGTAATACGAAGCACCGTGTTTAAGGTATTCTTCCACGTGATCCGCTGCCAACAGGTAGCTCGGTCCTGATTGGTGAATGGTAGTCACGTGATATGGAGTGACTAGAGGAGGTGGGACTCCGTTTGGAAAGGAGCTGATCAGCGAAAAACATGGCCTGCAAAAAAATAATACAGATTTTATTAAATTACGATGCCAAAGTTCACTGAACATTCTGATGCATGGCTCTTACCTGTCGCGTTTCAAAATAATATTTTATCATAAAAGCCTCGATTTTTTCACTTATAGAGTACGCGGTACTAGGAAAGATCGTTAGAGACACGTTAACTAAGAAATAACACAAATTTAGAGCTTCAGCACGTTATAGCTTATTGCCTACAGAAAGCTTCAACAATGTGGCCAAAATCCAACATGCTTGTAGAGTACAATGCCAACCTTCATTTGTATGCTACCCAACGTCAAATTTACAGGAAAACAAGAAGTTTTCAACACTTGTGTAAGAGATGTGTTGACTCTGACCTTCTGAGCACTAACAGTTTGTACACCTATACTTCTGGTTTGCTTGCTGATGGGAGCCAGTGGTGAACCGGTCCTCTCTCCAAGCTTTGGGTGGGATCTGGGAACTATTCCCAGGTCTCCCAGCTTGTAATGGGGTAGAGGGCGGTTCACTGCTGCTGCCACGGCCTGTGCTTTAGAAGGTGGAGTCCTAATATGGAGCCAAAGACACTGATAAGACACCTAATATCAAACCTTCAATATACAGATGGCCTGTGTAACCTAGCAGTCTTTGTCATATACAACAAATAATAGCTGTGAAGTCTGCCTGGTAACAAGCTACAAGACAAGGAGTTGTGAGAAGACTAGAATTCACTTTACCCTCTGCTGGAACAGTGAAGTCACTTATATTACTACAAAATCAAGAATTAAAGAACTTACAATATGACTGTGAAAATTCTTTCATTGTGATTGTCTAAGAACAGGCCAATTTATTGAGCTAATCTTTAATCTGCAGTGCAGTGAAAACTGGCAAATTTATGGTTAGGATTTTCTCAGTAAGTCTGATGGATCACTTGGATTCATTCAATAGGCCTCTGTTGTATTTCCGATACTGGATTGCATCTGAGGCTAATGCAAATGACATCAACCCCAAGCTACATGTAGTTCCAGTGCAATACCAAGACCACAAATTTGGCCTATTTTCTATACTACTTAAATTTAACAGTTCTTGGGGCTTTGCTGAAATTATATGTCGAACAAAAAGGTGCTTCACCATTAACCTCAATGATCTTGTTCCTTGAAACACAAAAAACTTACAACGATTCTCAAGTAATAACTTACTCTTTCCTTTTAGGTATATGTCTGCCTATATCTGGACTAGGGCTGGAGTATCCTCTAGTCTGACGAGTTGGTATAAAATCCTTTGCACTAGGACCCACACCAAATGAAGCTGCATCATTCAATATTCCTAGAAGTGTCTGAACTAGATTTTCACGCTGAGAAATGGCCTCTGCTTCATCTTGCTTTCCATTAGCAACAGTGGGTGCCTAAAGGATGGAAAAAAGGGAAACTATTCAAGACGGAACAAGGAACTTTATCAATGAGTTACATATTAGATACATGTACTGCATACGACTCAAAATTATATCTGAAACCATTGTTCAAGAATATTACTCACTAGGAATAAAACTTGGCAGTCTTACTTAGTACTTAAAAAGTGATTTAAACATTTTGACATCATTAAAAAAAAATTTAAAACCAAATAATGTTTTCCAAATTCTTTGATCAAAAAAACATTTATAGTACACAACTTTTCAGGGCAACTGACAAAGTGATTTGGATTTTTAACATGTCACATGTAATGTTGGTAATGGGGAATTAAGGAATTATTGTACAGTGCTATGCAATTAATTAAATTCTGAAATCTTATTGAACTTTTCTCTGGCTTTTATTTCAATCAACCAATTAAACGTTGTCAAATTCAGCATTCACTCTCTTGAGAATTTCAAAGTGTCAACTTACAAACATTACTTTGAAACCAGTGGAGGGTTGTCGAAGTTTGACAGTTGAAATCATGGAAGCTAAATTAGAAGTTGTCAAAAAGATGTCAAAAACTTTCCTAGGTGGCAACGGTAAGGCATGTGGCAATGGAACTGAACAACATACCATCAGTGAAGTTCTGAGAGCTTGTGCAGCCTGAGAAAGAATTCCAGTCAACTCATCTTTCTTCTTCATGGACAGATCTCTGTCCTTTGTAACTTTCGCAAGCTCATTCTCTAGAGATTCCTTGTTTTCTGTTGTTTTCTGTTGAAACAGTTTGAGAAGAATTTAATACAAGTCAATTTTGTTCACATTTTTATTATGCAGGAAATTAAAAGACACAGGTACATTTTCAGGGATTTTGTTTGAAATTTTTGTGCCAGGAGCAAGGAATAGTATTACTGGGCAGCATATGTCATAAAACCGTGGCAGTTCACAAGTGTCATATTCAGTCATTTAGATTCAACAAGCCCTTAAAACATTCACTACTTCAACTTCCCCATAGAATCCAGTAACATTTGGAGTAACCCACCTTCAGTTCTTCCTTGATGCTATCCACCTGTGCTCTAAGTAGCTCCACCTCACTCTCCATGTCTTTATTATGAGCTTCAAATTCATCATATTCAACCAGCATCTCCTCTTGTTGTTTGGCTTTCTCTGCCAACATACGGATCATCTGAAAGCATACAAACAGGCACTCTTCAAACCCTGCTTAAGCATTTATTAAAAATTCTAAGCTTATGTAGCCTTGTTCCCAAGGTCTGTCATCTTCAGTGGTGGATCTAGACCTTGAGCTAAGGGAGGGGGAGCCCTCCCCTTGATCCACCACTGATCTTACTGCAGCTAAGATTCTGCAAACACTGAGGAAAACTTATTCATGATCTCATAGCAGAAATCCAAGTTCCTGCAGGTCGTGTGATTCAGTGAAAGATGTTGCATATTGTGAAACTCTCCTCATGAAGGAGAATGAATTGCAGACTGTGGCCACTCTTTGACTCATCTTTACCTTGGAATGAACTAAAATCATGTCTACTACGTAGGTCTTGTGAACAGCGATTAAATAATCACTGAGAGCCAAAGTCACTTCGAAAGGCGTGAAAGGGTGAAAAGATTTATTGAACTGAAGTGTCACTTCACCATCGGCACACCGATCGCAGAGCACAAAGGATGAAGAATGACTCATCGTAGTCTGCCTTTCACTGTCGTTGCTGATAAGCTGGATTTATCTTCAACCGAAAGGAGACCAGAAAAAAAATTTTTCTTTTAATTTTTATTGTGTCATTAATAAATCAGTGTACATGACTCACATTGTCAGAAGAAATGGACATTATAAGGAGAATGGAGTCATTTGACTGTGTTGCAGAGATCACAGGTCTGCATTGTTTCTGCTGTAACTGCATGTCCCTTCCCAGAGCTTGATACCTAGAGCTGTAATCTGCTATGCCATGTTTATATTTTGTTTTTTTGGAAGACAAGTTTTAAGCTTAAAGTGTTGGCTCTCCAGGGACAAAGATTAAAATATTCTTTGAATATAATGCTTACCTGCATTCTATATTGTAACGCCAGGCAGTGTATTTGATTAGAACTGTTTGCAAGCAAAGCGTGGTACATGAATATAATATTTATCTTTGTCCAGCTTTTCTTTAGAGACTGCCATAGCTTTACTTCGTGAACATTCTTATATTTTTTGCATCAATTTGATTGAGTGCATTCAAAGGAGAACAACTATTATTATTACTATGGGATGAAATTGTGCTGCTCAATATGCACAGTTGAAATATGACAGACTTTCCACATATCCAGTCAGCAAAATGGCAACACTGAACATTGCGATCAGAGTAAATTGCTGTGAGATAGACTTGCTTAACTTTAAGATAAACGTTGAAATGGATATTATTCAAATTTTCAGTGTGAAAGCTAAGTACTGTTAAACATCGCAGGTAATGGAGGTCGCCACCTGATTTTTTTAATTTGACAAAGCTCAATGCAAAAAAAATGTTGATTACAGAGGATCCCTTCCTGCTGTTCTCAACTGTCTAAGTGACACACAACCAGACCCAATCAGGGTCTCTCTTCACTTGCTCCAAGGGGCAGTAAGATGAGAGAACCTGGGAACCAGGTTCAAGCTTGTGTACCACTGAGATGTGTAATTAAGAAGTGGTTCATGCTTAGCGTGCATATATCGAGTTATGGATACACGCGGGAAGTTTGGAGAGCACGAAAGAAGCGTAAGAGTTGCTCAAGGCACAGCCGAGAGCAACTCTAGCTTCTTGAGTGCTCTCCAAACTTCCCAAGTTCCCAACATGCCACAATCAGTTAAGCAACAGTTGAACGAAAACCTGTTCTCTAAAATTGTCAATGAAAATTTCGCTTCTTCAAATTAAGATAATGAAAACGTAGCCAAACAAAGTACAAATACTCAGTGAAAATGTAGACAAGCAAAGCCAAAATACTCACCTCGAAGTAAACATCTTTGCCAGGCAAAAGTCAAAGGCTCAAAGTAGGGTTAGGATTGTTTAGAATATCTTCACATTGCCGAAACTTAATGAAACAAAGGAATTTGCACTGAACGCGACGGAATTTTGTAGCTGATATGAATTGCACAGGTCATTTTATGGAGCACGGCTGTGCGTCCATAGAGATTTGGGTCATGACGACGCAATGGGAATTAGATACGACTAGCGCACACGCTACGTTATTGATACCTAGTCAACAACTACATGTTATGCTTTTGGGATATGTTTTAATTTACATGTAGAGTCAGGAGAGGTGAATTTTTAAAGTCCTGGACTAGGTCAAGGATTGACTGTAGTCTCAACCTGCTTGCAGAGAGATCTGATTCTTGATATAAGGGCATTCACCGTTCTATATTCTGATAAATAGAACATATACAAAGAGTCCAAGAAAATCTAAAATTTACTTAACTGTCTGTGCACATATTCACCTTTTGATTGCTGCTGTTTTTCTTGGCCAACTCCTTCTCGTTATGTTCTAGCATATCAATCTGAAGTTTCATCTTTTTTTCCTTGGTTCTCAGTTCATCATTTTCTTGAATGAGTTCCATGGTTTTGTCCGACATTTTAGCTAACTGTGCATTGATAGACACATTCTCTCTAATTGTTCTTTTGGTTGTTTCTGCCATCTGTTTGTTTGATACTTTCCTAAATTCTGCAGCAACCTGGTTCAGTCGCAACACCATCTCCTTCTTTAGCCTAGGTGAAATCAGGTCAAAAAAGGAATACAACTTATTATATCAATGAACACAACAATTTACTGGCTCTTAGGAGAAAGAAGTTGATAATAACATACACGTGAATATTGATAATAAGTTCTTTTGTACCATTTTTATCAGTGTTTATAACAAAAACTCTAATATATTTGCTCAACCTCACCTAACAAAAGCACTAAACATATAATATTATACAAAAAAATTGTTAGGCATAGAGACCACTACAGCATAGCCAATTACAGTTGATCTCAAGATACTGATAAGAATTTAACTAAAGCTACTCATACGCAAACAAGATAAATCAAAAGGAAACAAATATACTAGTATACCAAGACCATCAATGCCTTGTGATTGAATATTATAAAATGTACTGACTACTAATTATAGCAAAATAATTAAATAAAATATCTTCAGCCACAAAGCACCCTGACCCTCAGATGGTTTTCAGCTAGTCCTGAGCAAAAATTGTAAATTTAAAGTGTGGCTATAAATCAGTGTTAAGTCTAAGAAAGTTATCTTAAGGTCTAGTTGGCAAAATAATAAAACTTGATAAAATACATGTAGTTTTAAATGAGCTTTTGAAATAAATCTAGGCTATTTGTATCTCTTGTAGACTCTGCGAGAGCATTCAACTCACGCATCACATGATACATGTAAACCAGTCTTGTTGTCTCCACTGGCACCAAGATTTGGGCAAATTGTTACCACCATTTTCGTTGATACGCAACTTTGGAAAACAAAACACCTGCGGAAACGTTTCTAAAATTTCCGTCAGTCTTGCGTGTTATCAACAGATTGTATCGAAATCCACCAATCACAGCCACTAGTGTAACCTTCAGACCTTCTTTATGTCATGCTAGCAGGCTGTGATTGGTGGATTTCAATCCGATCTGTCATAACATGCAAGACTGATGGAAATTTTCGAAACGTTTCCACGGGTGCTTTGTTTTCCAAAGTCATGTATCATTGAAAATGATGGTAATGTTGTCTTTCTGCCCAGTGTTATGAGAGTGGGTTTCCTTCAGTGCATAAAATTAAATTTCCAATACATTAATCCATGCATGCACTACATTAGAGAGACATTGTTGCTGTCTCCTTTCCGACAAAACTAAATTAACTGTCTAAATATCTCCATGTGAGGTTAACTACCAAGTTACACTTCAATTCAATAAGGGAAACAGGGCTTGACGTGGACACTTACCCGTTCACCTTGCGGAGTAATTAAGTAGCTTTAGTGGAAAGCAAAAAATGTCAGTTGACGAAAAATACTTGCCCGATCAGTCAAGTTGTTTTCTACAGTCTGGAAAGTATTTTTTGGTGTTCAAACAGGCTATTAGAAAAACTAATGCTAGTACAGAAGAACTCCTTTTTGGAACGCCAAGAATGTATCCACAAAATCTGTATCTGTCATGCCTGGCATAGGAAGACTGGGCACAAAATGGATGATGCAATAGGGGAGTTGAGCAGTACTGGGAATAAAAATATTTCGCATTCATTGCCGAGTGTGCTTTCAATTGCCTTTGATCGCCTTTGATCAACACCGTTGGCCTTTTCCATTTCAAGTAGGAACAGACCAAGAACAGCCAATGTTAACCAATACACACAATTCTAGACAAATTACAACCAATTTATAACTGTTTTAATACATGTGGAAGGCGTTTGTCGCCACCTTTGATTTCAGTTGATATGCACCTCTCGTTCCCTGCTATTATTATAACTTGTTCCAGTTCACAACAAGAGAGTGGCTCTCAGAGTTTGTTAGTGATTATGGCAAGTAAAAAATATGCTTCCTTCAATTTTGGAAAGGAAATTTTTTGCTGTGGAAAGAAAATTGTTTAGCATACTTTCCATAGTGGCAAGTTATGTCAAAAGTAAGTGTCGAGCCCTGGGAAATTTTAACATATAAGCAAATTTACAGGTACAGTTGATAACTGACTAACAACAACAACTTTATTTCACCCTATAGTTATTTAGTAAATAATGAACTGATAATAATTATTGTTTCTGACCAACTGATAAAGCAGGATGATTTCTGGTGGGAAGTTTAAACTTGTAATCAATGCGAAATTTCACAATTTCACAATTTCAAGCTTGATTAAGTTAATCCGTACTGAATCAAGTTTCCTCCAATCGCATTTTCTGTGGAGAACAGGTCTCCCTTTTTAAACGCATTTTAAACAGACAGAAGAAAAAGACAGACCTGTCCTTGTCAACGACAGCTTTCCTTTCCAAATTATAAATGACTTCTTTATGTTCCTTCTGCTGTTTTTCCAGTTCCTCTTCCATCTTTGCAAACTTTGCCATCAAATCTTCCTTTTGAACACGAAACTCTTCGAGTGAAGCTAATTTTCCACCCAAAACCATATTCTCTGAAGTTAACTGATCCTTAATTTCCTGCATTTCAGTCCTCAAAGTAGCTAACTGTACTTCGAATTGATCTTTTTCGCCATCTTTAGCTTGTTGTAATCCTATCAACCGATCTTGAAGGTCAGCAATCTCGTCCGCTCTTTGCTCCAATTGTTTTTTTAAAAACGAAACGATTTCTTTTTTATCTGTTGTTTGTTGTTCATACTGCGATCTGTAATCCTGATTTGCCAGTTCAAGCTCGTCGCACTTTTTTTGGTAGCGAGCAAGCCTTTCTTCCAAGTCTCGTATCTGGATAAGAAAATACTCCTTTGACAACTCATTGAGGATGTCGCTCGAAGGTGCTGCAGACGGAGACTTTTTGGCGCTCTTTTTACCACTCTTCTTCTTCTTGCCACTTTTCTTTCCTTTCTTTTTTGGAGGCATGACTTAAAGCAATCGAGAAACAATCATAAAATGGCAAAATACAAGCAAGACTCACTTTCTTT
>CM042748.1:40275487-40282987 GCA_022496165.2 Catalaphyllia jardinei | reverse complement strand
TTCAATACATTTATTTGTTTGTTTTTGCCTTTTCTCTTTTTTAGAGATTACCTGGAGGGGGATTAATAAGAGTGGATTAAACTACAGAAAAGTGACATTGAAAAGTGATCAAAAATATTGTGCTTAGTCACGAAGAAAGAAGAGTCATGTTTAGAGGTGAACACAATCACCAACATTCTAGGATGTATAGCTCTTAAACCCATGGAAACATTCTGGTTGAGTATATTGAAAGTAACCACGCAACAAAATTCTTGTTTTTTTTGCCTCAAACCCCTGGACCAATAAGCCTTACACATAGTTGTAACCTTGCCAAAGATTGTTCCACATCAGCAACAGGCTTTGCAGACTTTGTACATGTACTTCTACCGTTATGATAGGAAAATAGGTGCCAAGAACCATACACAAAATAAATAAAAGGACCTTTTTAATCTTTGCAGAATTGTGAAACTATAAAATAAATAATCGCATAGCAATACATCTTGGTATTGTTAAAATGCTGTAACAAACAGCTACAGTTAGGTTCTCATTGCAGTTGATTTTCTTTTGTTTATTTTCTTTTTATGAAATCCTTTTTTTCCACTTTGCTTCGCAGCCTGTATTTCCAAGTATTTTTTCTTGTTGTATCTGTAACAGTAACAAAAACCACACATATTAAAAACAATATTGCCAATTATTACACAAGAATCATTATATTACTTTACAAATCCAACATAAACTGTACCTCCTAAATTCAGCATCTGATAGTAACTCATCAATCAAGTTACTCTTCCGTTGACGCTTAGGAATACGAGATGTGTAGAAGTCTGCAGATCCCTCCACCACAGTACCAATCTGTACAATAAAGCAATTCATAATTAAAGACATGATTCCTAAAAAAATACCATACTTTTCCTTGTAATGGCTTAAGTCTGAGTACAAACTAAATGGCCCATCAGGCCAGAGCTTATCCTGGTTTCTGTACAGCATGAAGCGACTAGAAATATTTCTACTCCCCCTGGATAGGATGCTAGTCGATCACAGGGTTACCCCCAGCATAGTTTGGGGGAGAAAAAATTAAACGCCTAGCTGGAGAGAGGCATGGTGAGGGAAAAGTGGCTTTCCCAAGAACACAGCACAATGTCCCTGGCCAAAGCTAGTATTACATATTTCTCAGATTTAGACTCAGTAGCAAATGTTTACATTTTCAAATTTTTAACTTTTCTTCAAATGGTTGACAGAAGCAATGTTACCTACCCCCTATTCAATTTTTAACATACCTGGAAATATTTAGGTAATGCAGATGAGTCGTTCTTCTTGTAATGTCGTTTTCTGTCCAAGATATTTCTCATTTTTATAACCTTTATGTCCTGTTCAATTTCTGGCGTCAACTGAGTTGCTGGAAGGTTAAACCACATTGGCCCTGCAGACTCTTCTCTAGTTTTCTAAATTATCAAGCAAAAAAATGACATAACATTTGAACAAGTTGTATGAGGTGCCAAAGGGTTGTGGACAAACAGCACAAAGTGAGATGCAACACTATAGATAACATATTCTATTCATTGGTGGGATACCCTGACATTACTGTTGTTTTGACATTAAGTGGTTTTTACGATGATGATAATGATAATGAGTGACGATAACAATAACAGCGACAGTGGTGTTGGCAACAACAATAAAGATACCTTAACATAAGCAATGCAATAAGTTTCCCACATCTAGATGGTTAGTTCCTACAAGGATCATTTTCAATAGTGCTTTTCTCTCACTGCACCTCAATAGTTACATATACATGCAAGATTCAATTATCAGCTTATTTACCTTCTTTTGTTTTTTGTGAGTGAACTTTGAAACATGCATTGGAGGAACAGAATGTCTCTTTTCAAAGTCGCTTCTAATCACACTTTGTTTCATCAGCTGAAAGAAACAAAACCAAAATTGCAATGTTAATGTTTAGATGATCCATGAGATAGCATTATTCAAGTATTACAAGTACACTGAATTAAACTCTTTGACCTGATACAACATATCTTCCAACATTCCTTATTTTTGATCCCTACAGTCTATTTTACCTATATGGTACAAAATGCCGCCAAAGGAAAGGAGGATATAAGGAGTGTCAATGCACAGCAGGGTTGTTCCCATACAGAACTCCTGATCGTTGGAAACAGTAACAAACTGGTTTATTTAACTTCTCAGATTACAGCACTCAGCAGCACTAAGCTTCATCACATTTTGCATTGCTCCCTTACGGACAAAACTCACTCTCTTACACATGTAGACCCAGAATTTCCAGTAACTTCTCTTAAAGACTAAATAGCATTGTTGCAAGCTTTCTAAGTTCTCATATTACATAAGAAATACAACATTCCAGAAGTTTTAAGGTACAACTGAATAACTTCCAGTTTGAGATTTTAAATAACAACAACCATAATTTTTGCAAGGATTGAAATGAAGTATAATATTCTTCCATAAGATTTAAAAATGTTGACTCAGATAAAAAAAATATAACAGGGTACCACTATGTGATTTTTTTTAAAATGATATAAACTTCAGCAGATCACAAATACTGCAAATAACACTTGATAAGAGCAAACTTTGCTTTAAACTATAAAACAGATGCCCGCAGAGTTAAAATTCAAAATTTAGGGTAAGATAACAATAAAACTTCGAACTGACTTGGTTATCTATCACAACAGGAGCCTTTTACAGCAATTAACTTATACAGTGCAGGACTTACCATAACATAATTGACATAAATTGTTTTGTTAACTTTTTAGTACTTTCAAGAACAGAATTTGTCACCAAATTTTTAATATCACTGCCACTGTCACTAAACTCTTCAAAATGAGTTTGTTTTTCTTCCATCCATTTTATTAAAGAATGTGAACTTGAAACTCTCCAGCTGGTTTTGCTTTTCAATGGAAATAATTGGAGGACAAATATCCATGCAGACAGAAGGTTATTGCTGCTTGATATCCATCCTGTGATTTTGCACCACATGATGTAAAGAATGCAGTAAAATCACACAAAAATTCATCCCTGGGGTAGAACAGAGAATAAAGTCCAGGAAAACTACATGTAAAGAGGTACCTTTAGTGTATGCATGATTTCTTTATTTGATCTACAGTTGTATTATTGCATGTCATGTGGTGTTCTTTGGCAGCTGCATCAACTCTTGACTACAGAATTTTATCTTAATTTTGTATTTGCAATAAATATGTACAAAATCTCTCAGAAATTAAAGTTTTAGCTCTTGAATAATTTTTAAAGGTAGCTCACTTCTGTGCTACAAATGTAAAATAAACATTTATGTACTTCCATTCAGTGATTTATGCTCCATTACTCATGATACAACACACAGAGTATCACACTCAACCCAAAAGTTGCTCATACTTTTTTAACGGAGTACTTAAAGGACTTAGCTACAGGAATAAAATGTCGTAATTTCTCACCTGTTTATTATTGCACACAATATCATCAAAGCTCCTACTAGTTGTGACTGGTTTGAAGCTGGTTTTGTCAAACTTGAAATACAAATCATCTGTATCGATGTCCACTTGCAACTCAGATGAGAGTACTGAAGGACTAAGACAAACATAAGTCTTACTCTACACAAATTAGCTTAATGTAGTTACTGGGTCAGTTAAGTAATTGCTTTGCTGTTCCTGAGAATTTCAGAAGGAGGCAGGTAAAGGGAATCAGTTGAATTAGCTCATGCACCTGAGGTAAAAAGCAGAACCATTTACAATGAACAATAAAAATAATTAGAAGTCTCTTTCGCTGCTGTTTTTTGGGTTCCATCTAACACTTCCCCCACTAACAGCTGCTTAAATGTGAACTAAATTCCTTTGCACGGTTTATTAATTGACTGCTTCAATGCTCATGTATTCATATCTAAGTTGAGCCACAATTTACCAGTTATCATTATGCCAAGCATCAGAGATGTCACCATTTGAATTTGATACACACCAGACATCAAGGCCCTATGTGCCACAAAGGCATGAAGACAATAGGTGAGGTAACACACCAGACATCAAAATAAAACTAAAGTTTCTCCACCTCTTTGAAAAACTTACATTGTAATATGCTGAAAAATAATAATATAAGCACCAGTAAGCATCCAAGACAAGAAATAACATGACCTTACGGTGTTTGGCCAAACAGCAATTGCCACTTTTTTGCCAGTTGGTGTCAATGTATATGCAGTCAAATCAAAACAAATACAGTTCAGTCTTAAGCAGCAGTTACAGTGACAAAGCATTACATGATGGTCCAAATACTGACAGCAAAGGAGACTTACAAATCTACTGAAATTTTCTTTTATCTGACGAATTTCACACTGATGTACATCAGGCATATTTCCGAATCAGTCAATAAGAATGCTTTACAATAAAGTTTCTACATTTTAAGCTTTTCTTCGATCAACTACAACGTCATGATTTAAGTCTCTTATCGATCAAACTGGTGCTAAACCACACTAAGAGAAGATCAGTCCTAAGTCTGTAGACGTACTTTGCTTCAACCTATCTGTCATGTCATATTCATCCAGAGTGAGTGATATGATATTCTCCCAGCATGTCTAGATATGAAGCTTGGTTACCTCGCAGTTGGAAAAGGAATAAATAAAACAACCAGGCGGAGTATGGGGTTTGGACACCTGGATGTTGTTACACAAAGTAAATGTGTTAATAAACCACTGTACACGTCCAGCAACCTTTATTTAATTGTTTTAGCTTTTTACCAGAATGCATTGCGCCACGACTGCTCCTGACCACAAACAACACGAGGTTGTGACACCGTTGTGCTGGCGTCCTTTTTCGCGTGGATTGCAGTTGAGCGATATCGTGCTTGGCTTTCACAACCCTTGCTGTTGTCGTTAATGCAGAATTATCTGAACGATTCGATTAATTGTCACACAATAATTTAAAACTTAGTGCGTCAATTTCCTAGCAGTCACGCATCCTTCGTCAAATTCTTAATGAAGAGAAATCGCCGGTACTTAAGCTTGTAGAATAATTAAAACAAACGAGAACCGTAGAACACGCTAATTTATATCTGCTGCGATCGATTTGTTTCCATCTAAACATGAATTTAAGCTAAAACTTCAGCATTTTCACATATCGCCACGGACGCGTCCTCACCGCTGGTCCTTATCAGAGTCTGTCACATTTGATTCTAGAGACATGTACGTATCAGTGCAGAATTTATAAGTCAGCTTTCTACTCATGCAATTTCCACATCTTTCGTTTATTTGGATTTGGTAAGAGGAGGGTGATGTGTATCAATTCATGTCCAAACAGTTAAGATCACCATATGCTTTAGTCACGATCACCAGCGATGCGTCATATGTATTAATGTGCCGTTGTTGTTTTCTTGCAGACAATTTGGAAATCTGCGCCACCAACAACACAAGGATGTCATACAGTCTTTTCGCGTGGATTCCACTGAAATTTTGTTTTGATTTACCTGTAAAACGATGTGCAGGAGAGCGTGATTGACTTTCACAACTCTTGCTTTTGTTTTTAATGCAGTACGTGAAAGTTTGTAAAAATCTAATCGCCCGGGTCTGGACGATTAATTGTGACATCTTATTTACATACATACATACATACATACATACATACATAGCTTTATTTGTTAATGCAGGTTGGCAAATAGGCAGCCAATGGCTGATGTGGACCTGCCTATATAATTACAATGTACTAAAGTTTAAACTTAGTATGTCATTTCTTAGCAGTCTTGCTCTGTGGTCGAATTCTTAAATCAGATGAAAAGAAATCGACGTTACAAAAACTTGTAGAATAATAATTATTTAGTAGAACACGCTTATTTCATATATGCTACGATCAACTCCTTTTCATCCAAACATGAATTTAAACTTAAGTTTTAGCAGTTTCACATATCCGGCGATCGACTAGCCTGCGAAAGCAGACGTATTTCCGGGTGTCACTGGTGCCGCCAGCAGAGACAAGCGATAGCTGGAAATAGTTTGCAGGCTAGTGATCGACGCATTTTCAATACTGTCAACACTCTAGACTTAATGCGTACTTGTACAGAATTTATAACTGAAATTTCTGCTCCTATAATTTCCACATCTTTCAAATTTCATCTTCTGGATTTTCTGGTAAAGTTGGGGGCGGGGAGGGGGGGTAGATGTGTATCCTGTGTGTGTATGTATGTGTATATGTGCTTTATTGTCTCGATCCCTTGTCACGCCTCGCCATCGATTCGTCATGATGCATGAGGTTGATACATACAAGGACAGATTTTAAGTTACGCACCACGACTTGACACGACTTAAAGAAATAAAGGTTATAATGTAAGACTTGGAACGCGCAGATAGATCAATGACTACGTAAAATATGTCATTATCAACAGAATGTGCCGCAGCATTGCTATCTTTTAGATACCCTAGTTTACAAACTAAATAAACTTACTCTTTTAATTTGCTTTTGAATTCAGTTGGAAGACTGAGAAATTCCTCTGCTTTACCAGGGTCGTCTTCTTGTGAACTCATCCAAATACATGTATTTCTCTCACTACTGCTGCTACTGACATCTTCATCATCAACTTCTTCTTTCCCGTCTGCTGCAATGTCAACGTAAGGTTTTGAAACCAAGTCTACTATCTCAGGACTCGTGATATCTGCAGGTTCTTCTTGACTGCTTCCCTCTGTTTCGGAAAATGCTGCCTCTTTTTTCGCCGCTAAACGTTTACTTCGCCTCATATTGTGTTCTAATGTTGCTGACGTCCTTTCTCTCTTTTTCTCACTGGACTTCTCACTGATCAGGAGCCAGCGGAAAACCCTACTGCGTAGGCGCATCAGGTGTCTCAGTTCCAGTTCTATTCGCGCGCCACATCAAATCCAGTCCTCTTCAGCAAATTGTAACACTATCCAAATACAAGAGAAATATCATAGTCTCTTGCCAAATATGGTCATGATGCTCTCGATATCTGTCATCCGTAGGTAACAGATATCAGGCGATATACGTAGCTTCCGACGTGGGAAGAAAAAGTGAAATGAGAAAATGTCGACAGAGAGATTTAAAAGTGTTACGCTGTTTTGTTATCAATTTGTTGAATAATAAAACAATTATCCTGCTCAATCTCGCAGAATATCGTCTGAATATTGTCAGACGATATTCCACGCGATTTCGCAGGATAATTGTTAAATAACCGTTATTATTAAAAAACTGGATCATTGGATAATGCAAATCGAGAGTTTTCATTGGCTGAGCCATCATGGTATATGAGCCATTAGGCAATAGACTGCAAGGCTGATACTACGTGAAAAACGTTTCGAGACACCAACATGACCGGAACCGACAAAGCAGGATCGCAACAGTGGACACCTGTTTCGACCTTCTTGGGCCTCGTCAGCACTGTGTAGCGAAGATATGTAACGCCAGCCAAAGAGCCAATGTACATAAATTGCAAAATGACCCATTCACTATATCAAGTTCCGTACTTTGAACTCACTTGCGCCCCGAAACACGCGTTGCCACACCACGTGTTACGGGG
>CM042748.1:40239612-40275087 GCA_022496165.2 Catalaphyllia jardinei | reverse complement strand
GCGCCCCGTAACACGTGGTGTGGCAACGCGTGTTTCGGGGCGCAAGTCACTTCGTCACTTCAGAGTTAATTCTCTGTTACTTCATTTGTGTTCATAGTGCTACGCGGCCCAACATTCTTATGTACCCTTACTTCCTCTTCGCTGCGATTCACCATCCCAATCGACCCCGACTTTCTCTGTCCGACCTCGTAGCTCAGTCGGCAGAGTGACGGTAGATCTAATCCGGAGGTCGTGGGTTCGATTCCCACCGAGGTCAAAAGATTTTTTCTTTACCTCGTGTGGTTCCCTGATTCCCTTTACTAGGGCTAACGCCCAGTGGGTTATTCATGGGTTAAATTAGCACTTGTTGGATATGAGATGATTGTAGCCAACTCGGCGGTAGCGCCTCTTTGGCTATCTATCATCTCATATCCAACGCGCGCTCATGGAATAATTGTTAAATATTAACTTATTTTAACTTTAACTTTTTATTTATTACAATTTAATGGCATAAGGTAATACATACTAATAAGAATAATACAAATAGCCATATGGATAATCCGTAAAGGAGTCCAGGACCCCATAAAAAAGACATATCACCAATAAATATATACTAATACAAGCTACGAAAATCCAGTAATAAAATAGAAATAAAATCAATAACTGATTTATTGTATTGTCCAGTTATTTTACTTATTTATTTAGTCATTTATTTATTTATTGGCTTATTTATTTATTTATTTATTTATTCATTCATTCATTTGCGTTTTCCCTCATGATGATGGTCGTTTCTACGTAGGAGCTGCTGTGGTTCAGACCGTAAAATGGCTCAGATAATTTTTTAGCCGAGTTTCAAGATCTGATTGTTTTCAAATAGACTTGTCCCAGCCGTCTTTTCACAATTCGCATCTCAGAAATGGAAGGAATCTATGAAGCTGAAAGTTCGGCATGACAAGCTTAGGCCCCGGGGCTTAGGCCAAGCACAAATTAATTGCTCTCGTCTGTTATAGAGATTAATGGGGGATTTTTAGCGTAACTGAGGTGCTGATCCGAGCGACAGCGTGTCCTGCACGAAAAAAAAACTCAGTCACGCGCGAACCTGTGAAGACTGATTAACCGTCTTTTGAAATCAGAGCATTCAGATCTTTTTCGTGCGATCTGTGCGCGCACCACTCCACTGTTGTTTGATTTTCTTTGTCTAAACCACAACAAATGAATGATAAATGCCCTTGCGCAAAAATTTGATTTTACGTTTTAAGTAGCATAAAGATTTTGATCTCAGGCTTCATTTCATGGAGTTTAATTTCAGATTGTCTAAAATTTTCAGTCTGCAGTTGCGCGCTAACCGTTCTCGAAGTCTTAAAACATGATTCAACGACAGTTAAAACTAGCTTCCTTTTTGTGGAATATAATCACTGTTTTCACAAGTTTTATGTAAGCGTGATTGTTAGGATCTTCCCAAAGGGTAATCTTAACATTTCACACCTTTTGTGTTTTTCATCATTCCAAGCGTTGCCGCGGTCAGAATTCCCACCTTTGCTAGATCAAAGAACACTGCAGTTTAAAAATTGATAAAAGCTAAGGTTAAAAGTTTTCAAGGAATTTTCAGTGCCACGTTATAAAGAGGAGCAGAAACACCGTGCTTTCAAAGCACTTTTAAGAAGAGAACGTGACGTGTAAGCTTTTCTCGAATGGTGTAAAAGGTTAACGTATTTTTTTTTAACTTCACCAATTAATAAGATCAGTTTATCGAGCGTGACTTTGCATTGTTTTACAGCACACAAAGCACCGAGCGAAAAATTTGTCCCCACCAAACAGTCAGGGTGATTATTGGCATAATGCACCAAGACGGATTAACTCTCTTTCTGCCACTCTCAATGAAGTCGACATCTCTTTTCCTTGAGAAAAACTCCTCTGACTGACTAAATTTGATAAGAGACAATTAAATTTTCTTGCTATTGTTGATGTCATATTTGCGCGCTTTGCGCGCGGAGTTAGTGCGCCATATTTCATTTCTGTTTTTTCTTGGTGCCGGTGATTTAAGATCATCAGAGTCATTTGCGCAAGTAATTTAGCAACTTCCCTAACTTCTAAATTGTTTCAACCACAGGGATTCTTTGTTGCAGTCGCTTTATCCGAGGATTATCAGCTGCGTCATACGCCAGTTTAAAAAAGTTTTAATTGGATGGTATTAATACTAAGCGATAAGACATAAAACCGAAAAACCAAACGTTTTACACCTGCTCCTACCACAGGCAAAATATTTGATGCAGATTGTCGTGCGCTAAGCCGGCCCGCCCAATCACAAGTCGTTGAATACAGAATTTCTGAGCAATTAACGCCCAGCAGTGAATTGTTAGTGTGACACCTTTCTCACTTCAAAGCAGTTTTGTATAAACTTGATGTCTCGGGGGTCAATTAAGGCGATTGTTTATATGACGAGCCAATCAATTTACACGTCTCACAGGAGCAAGCCAGTTTTCAACCTGAGCCACTGTTAACATAAAAGCGGTAAAAGGTGATACATGTTAAAAAACCCACTGGGTCAGCTCCACTGGGTCACTTACTGACTTGTGAAGTTAGCATCTCAGGAAAGAGGCAAGGAGAGGCAAAGTCGAAAGCATGAGCGCACCGGCTGATGACAGTGACAACCTCTCGCCGAGGGCTGCAGCTTTCTCAATCGCTAGCTTGCTAACCAAGGATTTTAATGAAAATTCCAACACTCGAAAGGCAAGTGAAGTAAATCCGCCCTCAATGGATCACAAAGAGAGAGGAAATTGGTGGAATGGCTGCCAAAATGATCGATTAGCACACAAGGCAAAGATCTTCCCGGATTCAAGAGACGTATGCGAAGACCACTCCATACAGAACATTTTGAACGGAGACCAAACCCGAGGTGAAAAATGCGAAGAATTCAAAAAGCGTGGATTAACGAGAAGTACTTCAATCCTAGATCCATTACAGCAGTTCGCAGCTTGTTGCGACCTGGTTAGAAATTTAGACTCTTTAAAGAACACTGCTCCGTACAGTCCACCGCAAATGAGAGTTATGGAGGTACAGCGTGAGGTTCAAGTCGCCATGCAACAAAGCGATCTGTGGTGGAAATTCTATGCTTGCGGTACAGAAATGGTGATTACACGGACGGGAAGGTGAGAAAAAAATCTTGTCTAATACCATGTATGAGAAATCGAGTCAAACCTCTTATCGTAACAGAAGCGATTTTACTGGAATAAAAGGCAAACATTTAGAAAAGTGACTTTTTGAAAAGTCTCTTCAAATGTTTATGAACCACTTATCGTGAAAAACGAATCTACTAAAATTCGTTATTATGTTTCTTGAGACACCAGTGAAAATTACACAAATTATTCGAAATGAAATGTTATTAAATTCGTAAAGAATTCCGCCACATTTTGCCAAATTTTACGCCTTGTAGAAGGCGGATAAAAACTTTTCCTCAATAACAAAAGCGCTGAAACACCTCTTCGTTGAATTTTTGTTGAACAGCAAAAACTTTAAGGGACTTAATTTTCAAGCGAATGAAACTTCAGTGGTTTGGGTGTAAATTCTTTAACCGCTCTCCCGAAACAACTAACTACTCTTGAATTGAGAAGTTAAATTCAAGCAAAATGGAGTGTTACTCTCAAGAAACGGTTTGGTAAAAAGAAACTTTCAGCTATTCAAATTCATTGCGCTTCAAATTGGTCTTGTCCTTGACATGCAAACTAAAAGCTTACTCGTGGCGGAATAATTGTCTTCTGCATTTAATTCAGTCAATGGTTATTTTCGCTGCGGGTAGTAGGGCTTTCTTAATTCGCTTTCGATAATTGCACAAAACTTCCGACCCGGCTAATTCCTTCCAAGAAATATGAAAAATAATCTATCCGTTTAGCTGCTAAACTAGTTTTCTGTCATTTCGCTTTTTGCTTTCTACCAACATGTGACGTCATTTTCAAAGAAATTTTCCTGTGTTCACACGCGCTTTCAAATGTTAGAATGCGGTCGCGTGCCACAAGAGTTTTATTTTCTGTGTTCTATAATTTCCCCAGGTGCAAATGACAAAACAAATCTCTTTTGGGTTTCATTCGAACTGTTGATTTTCTTTCTCTGCGTGTGCCTTTGACACCGGATCCTTTCTTCTGCCACAAACCAATTGTTTTAGGCAAGGAGTCGAAAGTGGGGTCATCAAACATTGAGTGTATTATGTGCAATTAAAATCTTGTGAAGCACTTTCTGAAGGAAAACTTTAACTTTTGTAGTACTAACTTTCATCTCAACCAAGACAATAACTTGTAAAGAAATTTGCAACTGGGTGTGAATCGATTAATAAATACGAGTTTTCTCGTCATCTCTCTTCAAACTTTCATGAATTGCATTTGAATGATTCTATTTTCAAAAATAATAGTTTATTGAAAGCTTAGGGTCTGAGACCGTTCCAATCTGACAAAAATGGAACCAGTTCTATCGCAAAAGATTACCTCAGATAAGTTTTCTATCGCGTGAGGTGTTTTGAGATTAACAAAATTGAGGATGTTACCTATTGTAGCTCTAAAGTGACTCGAACCTTTCATATGTTACTATTATGATTCCCAGGTGTAGTGTTATTAAAATGCGGGTTAGTTACTTTTAATATGCAAAAAATACCAGATATAATAAAGATAAGAATTATTCACATGTGGACACAAAGAACTTTTTGATCGCTTATCTTTCCAAGTGCAGAATATCGGCGAAAAGCAATTCAATTGCATGTCCTCTTTGATCAATCATGCTCAA
Organism: Catalaphyllia jardinei; assembly: GCA_022496165.2. NCBI lineage: Eukaryota > Metazoa > Cnidaria > Anthozoa > Scleractinia > Caryophylliidae > Catalaphyllia > Catalaphyllia jardinei. The sequence continues at coordinate 40,270,338 of CM042748.1, read as the reverse complement.
ACAAAAAGTCCAAAATCATACCAAAGCCGATAGTGATACAAACACTATGCCCTGGGGTATCAAAATAACAAGATAACAAAAAGGTTTCACATAAAACAGCTCGAGCTGAATGTAAGAGCACAGAGCGTGTGCATCACGAAGCACTCTCGATGGGACATGTTGAGATGAGGTGAAAGTTCTTTGTTTTGTTAAGAGTTTCATTATCAGAGAGTCCTTGTTTTTCCTTGTCTCCCCTTCCTGTATCTGAATTTCTGTATACAAACGTGCACCAATAAACTTGTCTGTCATCACAACATCTCGGTTTTGATAAGCTGTTTTTCAAGACATGGGTTGTTTATTCAGTTCGTCGATCTAAAAATCAGCAAAGCGTAGGTGGAGGAAGGTCCAGATAACAACAAACCACAAAGGAGAAAGGCATATGGATGGCGCAAAGTAAACAATCACTTAAGGGTTTAGCGCAGATTGTATTTCCCACGTGCCCCTCTTTGATGGGTGTGTCTCATTGTTAGTGACTCATAAAATAATGAACGATGTTTTGCTTCTGCTAATGAGAGGAGAGATGATTTAAACAGATGAAAGGGCTCCCTTAGCATGTGCTTTAGCTTACTCTGCATTTAAACCTTTGTACTTTACCTTTATTGTACTTGGGTTAACTCAGTCGACACAGGTCTCGCGCGTGCCGCACATAGCTACTAATCGTACACGTTAACCCCTCAGGAGGGGTTTTGTCAGCATCCTTCACAGAGGCTTAACTCTTCCGTTGCTTGCTAGCTGTCCGCAATCAAACTGGCTCAACACAAGGCTTTCATCATGAAAGCGCAAGTTTAAATAGCTTGTCACCTGCTTTTCGCCTATCGTGGTGAATGCGCGTAGATTGTTTATTAAACAGAAAACCCCACCGAGCTGACATTTTATCATTTATTTTAACTTATCTCATGCTAAAACGTTTGATTTCATTGCAGACGGATGTTTCCAACACTCGCTCTTTCCTTTCTGGGAATGGATCCTAGACGCTACTACTCTGTCCACGTTGATATTGTTCCTGTGGATGGCTATGCTTACACTTTTGTGAACAATATGTGGCAGGTAAACGGGATGGCCAGTGAGATGCACGCTTTACCTTACATACAGTCATACCAGGCGGACGAAGTGGCGCACACTGGGCTCTACTGGATGAAAAATGGCGTGGACTTTAAGAAAGTTCGTTTGACGAATCGTCGAGTTGGCCCATTTAAAGATGGCGAGGTAATTCTTTTTTCATGATTACATCTAAGGATATCTAATCAAAGTTCGAGATTTAATTTGGCTCGAAAGAAATCTGTTTTTTGTTGACATTTTTCTCACGAAAATAAATTTATTAGAGAGCAGCGACTTACTTGTATCCCAAAACTGTCGATAAACAGAACGTATTACAAGACGAAGCGAATGAAGAAAAGCAAAGAATGATGGGAAGTTTTTTTAGTACGCATGTGTTGTTTAGAGTCGCGATGTCTGGCAATCGAAACGCTGTGATTAAGCTTGTAATTCCAGCTGGTTTTTATCTCTTTAAACCAACAGAACGAAGAGATTAAATGTTTCTAAGTTACTGTGGGTTACGTTCACCGCGTGCCTCAAGCCACAAGAGTTGTCATGAGGTATTAAGGGACTTTTTGGCGATAGCGAGATGACGATTTTTGTAATTTTCAAAGTGACCGAACTCATAACTTATTCATGAGTGTCTTTCATTGTCTTTTGTATTCATGCGTTACCTCGTGTTACTGCTTTATGCCTTTACATTACGAAGTTAAAAGCTTTCAACTAAAAGTCACGAAACCATCGCTGATCAAACCAACGAAAGAGGAAGCGAATTGTGATCCAAACAGTTCAAGATGTATCAAATAAATTATGACATGAGAATGTAATAAGAAAAAAACCTCAAATTACACAACCGCGTCGGTCAAAAACATCTCGATGCAAATTTTTGCACCATGAATAAAACGCAAGAAACCAATATCAACCAAGCTTCTCGGGTGATTTTTGAAATATCATATTCCATAGTTTCAACACTGGTATGAAGTCAAGATTCTCGCACCTCTGGCAAGGTGTAAATAAAATTGGTTTTTATTGTAATATGTTGAGGAGAACTGCTGCATCTTCAAAAGACCTTGAGTAATTGAGAGTTTGTAGACTGAACGGAAAAAAACCCTTCATGACAGCGAAGTCTGTGGCTTTTGAGAGACTCCCATACACACGGCAGATTAATATTGAAGAGATGAATTTCGGTCTAAAACCTTCGCTCAAAATTTTATTTTATGAAATTCTAAAGCACAATCATCTTTTAATCGCTTATCACAGAGAATATACGTGTATCATTGTTAAATATTTTTTTAGCTTTCTTCCGCTCTTCTTAGCTGTGTTACTATTTTGCAGCTTCATTTAAGTCCGAATAGAAAGTACCAGCCAAGGATTCATGTCGTCGAAGAAACAGAGGAGGGCGTAAAAGTTTCGTGTTCAACTTATGTGTTCCCTGAAACCACGTTCATCGCAGTAACAACATACCAAAACGAGGAGGTGATGATAACAAGGGCATAGATATTTTAAACCCGCACCAACTGAAGGCAGTTGAGTGCTGTACGATATTTTACTAACGATATTTTAAATACATTTGCAATGTGCCTATAAATAGTTAGAAAAGCCACATCAGTGTATGCTGGCCATGTCTCAGTTTAATTCCCACTTGCTTTTAATAAGTAATTATTAAAGCATGTATGTATGTGAGTTTGTTTTTGTATTTATGTATATGGATGCATCATGTCCAAAGCAGTCGGTACTGTAACAATGACAAGGCACAACTTCACCTGGTGGGCAACTAGCAAGAAAAGAGAAAAAAATATTCTGTTGATAAAATCTATGTTTATACTCAGTTTTGGTTTAATGTTTTTCACAACAAATTCTCGTCTGAAAGGAAGAGAACTAAAATCTTCTTTGTTAAAAGTCATGTTGTAAAATCCTTGGCCTCATTCATTCCCTTAAACTGTAGCTCAGTTCAAACTGCCTCATGACTGCTTCTTTAATTGAAATGATTTTTGTTTAGTTTGAATGTTTTGTTGTTGTTTATTTCTAGCTGATTCAAATGAAAATCGACCACAACCCCTTCGCCAAAGGATTTCGGGACAAAGGATCAAGGTATATTAAATATTTCATGATATTCCTGATAAAGTTTTGACAATGCAAGCAGCTGTAAGTGATTGACATTTGCAACACAAAACCCAAACATTGCTGAGCGATCATAAGTTCGACAAGATACAAGATATGTTTGTTTTATTTTATCGACTGAAATCACATAAACGAGATAGTTAGTATAAAGAATCATTTAATCTGAAAAATCGGAACGATCGATAAGGAAATTGTGAAATAATCTGAGTACCATCGATTTTGAAACAATGCAAAGAACTGAACATAAGATATTTTACTAATGAGCAAGCTCACTTAAAGCTGTATACATGCAGTTTATCACTTTTGAATTCTTATGATTCACTGCAAGAGATTTTACCTTATACATCTTTCATTTTACTTAATATCTTTAATTAACCGCATGTCCTCATTCCGCTAAAGTAGAATTCATTCAATTGACTTAAGGCTTGTTTGATTTCAGTTTAAAATACCATTGTAGGGTTAATAAAATTCCAAACAACACATGACAATCATCAAAAGCGCGGATCATGCAATGTAAGACATTTTTAATGGCTGTGAACAGCCATAATTCATGCCAAAATGAAACAATTTCGCTTGTTTAGGCATTTTGCATTTCTGTGATTCGTTAATGACTGATGTAAATACATGACTATATATTTCGCAACATGCTTCGTAATTCTGAATCATGGTAGTTAATTCGCAGGAGGAAATGTTTATCAAAATTTCTTCAAAAGACTGACACGAGGAATATTAAGTTCCAAGGAATTGCCTTCCCTTATCCAAGTTTTCAGATCAAGCTTAATGCCCATTGAACATCACTGGACATCACTGGCTAAGTTTCTATGAATCTTGTAATGAGTAGGGGGTAATTTAGTTCTCAGTATTTATAAAAATGTTACTCTTAATTTCTTCGGTCTGACATATGCGACTTATTGTTCACATCTGACTTCAGCATTTTGAAACTTGAAACTGAAGTGTAGTAAATTTACATATACATCTTTAAGGCTTTGTTAAATTCATTTGAGCTGACAATGTGACAAGCAATAACGATAAACTATAATGAAATTTTTGAAAGAAAAAAATGATAAGGATTATATTGCTATTCACAAAAGTATTCTTTTGCTGGCGCCATTACGAAGAACATCAAGCGAGGAATCTCTACGACGTAGAATTTCAAACTGAAAAAAGAAAGGTTATTTCACAACTCATACCTCAACACAACCTGATTTACGTTTTTCGATGTAGCCAAGATACGTTATTTTAAAATGAAACACGTGGTTTAGAGTGTTACCATACTGTATCAGTATAAATATGACATTAAAAATAGTCTCTGTTTTAGTCAAACTTTGATCGCCAATCAGCCAAAATTCTTTAGACTCCGACCCGAAACTTTTCACCCTCAAACAGTTAGAAGAACATCGAAGTGAGGTTCTCTTTATTAGAGCAGAAAAAAATGTCAGTAAATGCCGAAACTCGTAAACACTTAACGACTTTTGATCGCATTTGTTCTGCTGAGTGCTGAGGTTCAGCTTGTAATGGTTTAGCGGATTTACTGAAGAATTTTTTTAGCCAAATTAAATCCAGTTGATAATTTGGCACAATTTACACACCCTACCTGCCTTGGTTGAAATCGGGTAGATTTCTGAGCGGGACTTTTGAATGATACACGAGCTATTTTGTGGCTTGTTTATCACTGCAAACATAACATGATAGTCGGAGGGTTAGTCCACAAGTGTGTTCATTCACTGTACAGAATACTTCCAGTCAATAACAGTGTTTTTGCTGTGTAGAGAAAAGCAGGCTAATTAATCACCGCTATTTGTGCCAAATGCATTAAAAAGATATGTCAAATCATAAGTAACGGCCCAGAAGGATTTTGATTTAGCTGAATATCATCATGCCCTCGGGTCTTTCGGGCGGTCCAGCAGAGTGATTCCAAAACTGAGTGCTGTTTCACTTGCTTTAAGCCGATGAATCAAAAAGCAATATTGTTTTACTCATTTAAAAGTGCACTTAAAATGCCTGCTTATTTTTGAAATTCTAAAGGAAGGCCACAAAGGAATATATACGGGAACATCTGAAACTGTTTCGCCGTCTAGGGCAAATCCATTATTGAATCCATTGAAATATACTCGCTCCGTGCCACGTGGTCAATTGTCAAATTTAGCGTGCGTGAAACTGTTTTTTTGTAAATAGTAATTAACATATTTGTGGTTTTTTCTAACATCATATTTAAGAGTAAATCCTAAAATCTAAGGAATAAACTTTGAATGAGTTTGCACACTATCAAATAAAACGCTTGTATAAGTTATGCGCTTAAATTCTTGTTTTATAAAGAATATCGAATTACTAAATTAACTTTCATTTAAGTTTGCTCTCAGGTAGAACTGCATATTTTTAACTCGTAACTGAAGTAGTATCATATACAGCTTTTTAACGAATTGAACACGATAGTAAATGACTCAGATCAGAAAGATGATAGAAGGCTTTGATCTGACTCATTTTGGGTGAAATTAAGGTTGTAATTTTGCGCGGAATTCATCATATATTTGGTACAACGCACTGATGGAAACTCGCAAACACTCGAATACACGGTTTCAGCTAGACCTAACCAAAGAATCTCTTAGGAGCGGGATTTGTTTACGTGCCAACTAAGTTTTCATTTAACTCGTATTTATAAATTTTCCGTTAAAGTTACTTCTACTGTGAAAGTTTCAACAAAAGATTTTTTTGTAGTAGCCTCGTGTCGTGTGCCGACTTCACGCCATTATATTCCTTTGCGTTAACAAACAAAGGAAAATTAAGCAAGGTACTTTGCTTCACAGATTGTTCTTGCGAATGAGTTGCAAAAGATGAAAAAGGTAAAGAAAACCAAAGCCAGAGGTCCTTTGCAGCTTTTTCCGCCCTGTTTAGATGTCAGTAGTAAATAAGATTCGAAATCTTTTTACTATATACTTTTGATTCTATTTGCAGTCAGGCACAGAACTTTCGAGACTCATTATCATGTACACACATCTCTCTTCAGACGTGATTATAATTTTCAAAAAATCCTATTCGGGGTGAAAAGGAAAGTTTAAGGATTTAATTTGCTCAACATAATAAAATATCTCATTATTTCACCCTCGTGTCGCGTGCCACGCGTCAGAAAGAACCAATTAGAAAACAGCTCAAGCTGTTAATGAGCCATGCACTAACCCTTAAACAAAATATGTAAGATTTAAACTTGCGCCCAACTTCATTTATTCTGTGGGACAGGCAAGGGTGGAAGCTCTAGGCAACAGGATCATCAGAACGAAGGGTGGAACTATAGTTAGTAGGAACTCTCATTTTTGTGCAAAGGTGTTTCAAGCAAGATATACGTTCAAAGGTCTAAAAACCCTAAGGGGCGTTGGCAAGCCAAAAAACAATAAACCTTGTAAATTCAATTTTATCAGCTCAGTTTTCCAACAGGAATCACTGAGCATTTGGAACATATCTCAATCAAGATACTTTGGAGTTAAATCTTTGGAAAAAGGGAAGTCATGCCTTTCACACATGCACAGGATACATTTGATATCCATCCGCCTATTTGATGTTCCATCTAACAGCTTTTCACAAATTTTTCTGACACAAGGATTAAAATTTAAACTTTTTTCAATTTGCTTAAACAAGGATTATCCTATTTACACTGTAAAAGTTGGATTGTTGCAGTAGATCGATAAATATTGTGGCAATCTTCCTAAAGTTTACATTTAACTTAGTGTTGTAGACATAACTGTCAATTTATCTGTCTTATGTGCTTTCCAGGTGATCAATGCGACCACATTCTCGTGTTCCTAAAACATAAAAAATCGTTTCCCAGCAAATAGAGGCAGAATATTCAAGAATAAGGGACCGTGGTTTTTAAAATTTTATTTAGTTTGCAAAGCCAAATACGATGGCTCGTGCCACTAGCGCTCCGGTAGACCCCCCACAGTCAACACCAATGTTACTCTTCACATCTGGAATAAGTATGTTGGTGTTATCCCGTCATTATCTTTACATGTTCCCTGAAATCATTAACTAGCTAAAAATGTTTTCTATTTAAGTCTCGGAAAACATTGCAACACCTGGGACTCTTCTGCCTTGAACTTTCACTTGATCGAAGCGGTGCATTTGCTGAAATTTTCTTTGTTTAGTTTTAGCTTTAGTCCGCGTGTTACACATCGAAAACTAATTTATAGTTCTAATGATCAAGTATGTTGGTTGTGTAGTGTCTCTTACTTAGAGATGAGATATCTGCATGAGGTAAATTTGATATATCACTCACAGTCTAACACATGGCTTCATTCTAATTAACGGTGAAACTGTTAAACTCTCAAATTAAAAGAAAGCCAACAACAGCCAAACATAGACAGGAAAGTCAAATGAGGAATTCTGTCATTTCTTGTAAGAGCGCGTTGCATTGTGTTTAGCGATTTCTGTTTAAAATCTAGAAAAAATGTTGGAGTGTTAAAGGGGAGCTTTAAATCATCAAACGCTGTGTACAGACTTTTCACAAACAAAATTTTAGAATCAATTCGTTAGTTTTAGCCCTGAAAAGCACACCACGTTTACAACCGAATGGGTATTTTATGTTCTGTTTGTTTATCCTCGTGTCGCGTGCCACTAAAACAACTAATTAAAGTTAATCTTTCGTAAAATACCTCGCAGCAAGATTCCTATTGGAGTAAATATCACTATTGTAGCATGAACGTGCGCCATGTTTGAGCGCCCAGCTGAGCTACTGTTTGTTATTATCCCCACTAGATGTGCGCATGTGTTGGCATGGGCTGTGCACGTGTATCTCATTTTGTAGTCTGTGTGTCCTCAAATCACTTTATATTAAACGATTTGGAAACTTCTTGATCTAGCTTAATGATAATTTCCCACTTAAAGCAATTAAAGTTTAGAAAAACGTCGGGAGGTGACAGCAAAAGTTAATATGCTTAGCCATTCAAGTTAAGATATTACATCGCACAGTGGATGAAAACTTCGGCCAGTGCAACAGAAAGTCTAAATACATTTGCTTCACAAAGACGTCCGTATTTATTTCTGTAGAAAGATTTCATTCCACACAAACAATTAGGATACAGCTGGAGAGAGGTTCTTTTCAAAAGCCTATGTGGATAATATATTTGATTGTTTAAAGTACAGTATAAGAACAAGATTAAGTATGTATGCATGAACATGGTGAAGAATTTCCTATAAGAAATAATGGTGGGTGTCTGAAAACAGGTTTACTGAAGGAACTGAGGGTGTTCTGAATTTACGATTGCTTTGCTATATATATATAAGTGTTTCGTTATTTGATCTTTTAAACTACTGAGAAAGTTGATGATGGGAACATGCTTTAATTATACAGCAAAAGTATTTTTTTATGTTTCAGGCGCAGATATCTCCCGTATGAGGAGAGAGAAGACGGATCAGACAGTTCCCAGTCTTCTTTGAGCGGACTCTGCTTTTCGACGGCAAGAAATGTTGAGAGGACAGCGGAGTCGACACACATTCCTCTTCCACTTCATGTCAAACTACACGACTTGTCACAATACTAAGAGGGACTTGTGATCAACTTGTGTACAATCAAAATTCGAGATATGCCGGGAGAGCTTTACTCTGGGCCGATACAGTGTGACTACAGACCGAAAGACAGTTTAGAAGTAGAAGAGGACGAAAAATAGGGGTTTTTAAAAAAACAAATAAAGAAAAAGAAACATACGAGGAAGCTCAGCTTTAATATGATTGATTATTACGTATTAATCTAAAGGGAATGTTTTGTTAATCGAAACAATTTGTAAATATGTGTTTTCGTCAAAAAATGGTCTTCATAAGGAATGGCAATAGATTAGTTTCAGTTATTTAACTATGTACAAAGTATTGTTAGCATTTAATTATGTACAAAGCTTAGTTGTGGTAACGTGTTAACACTACTCAGGACTACTCTAGTTTAATACGTTTCCATGAAATGATCGAGTTTAGTTCAAGAAAAAGTTGTGTCGGAATAACTTTAAAAATATCTATTGAGAACTGTAAATAATTAAACACATACGCCTTTTTAGTGCGAGGGAACCAAAAGACACTTCTTTGGTACAATTAAAAAAAATGCGTTCTTGTTATTTAAAATGTTTAGAATATCAAGTAATAAACCTTTTAAAAATGCATGGAAAGATTGTCGTCAATTTTAACTCACTTGGAATATAAAGGCTATATTTTCTGGAGGAGTACGGGATTAATTTGGATTCAAAGATGCCTAACTTGGGCCATGAATTCCGCGGACTGTTTCAATACTTTGTTCTTATATCACACTTCTCAAAGCCATGTGCTGAAGTATAGAATACTTTCACTATAACCAATGTTTACAACAACCGGCTTTTCCCGAAGTCCCAAATGCTCGTCATTTTCCACATTTCTTTTTATTTCAAGTCAGTATACTGTGACAAAGTAGGTTTTTATTAACCTTTTCCCCAGCCATTTTACCTTGGCATATTTAATACTTAGTTCTACATTTCGTCTCTATCCTTGCGCATATAGTTTACGTTTGTAAACGAAACTAATAGAATTGTTTGACAAACACTGGTCAATTCGGGATTCTGTCCTAGCCCTCCCCATCCTAGTCCTCCCCACCCTCGCCTCCCCAAGAAAAAAAGGAGTCGTAACCAATATCGCAAAATATCTGACTATCCAAGGTGCCAAGCTCGCAATCTCAAACTCAGAAAAGGCTCTGGCGACTTCTCTCCCGCGTCCACCCTCCTGGGTGACTGATGCTCAATGTTAATTGAAGATGAAGGATATAAGATAGTTAATCCTCCATATGGGCCCTATTCTCAAGTAATTTTTAGATAACACATGGGAAGTTCTATAGGAACAGCCAGTTGTGACTCGGATTTTGCTCGCGTGGGCAGCTAGACTTAATTAGGGGAAACTAGCATAAATTTGGCTGATTTTTAAAAATTTTTGTAAGTTTTAATTGTATTGAACTGAAAAACCCACTTAGGGAGCTTCAATAAAGTTTGTATGTATGTATGTATGTATCAGCCACATTTGCGGTTCACGGGAACCCCTGGGAGACCAGCTGCAGACTGGCAGTCAGTACGAGTTTACCGGAACCGGAAGTAGGTGTAGATGTTATGATCGATCCCATGCCGGAACCGGAAGTAGGTGTAGATGTTATGATCGATCCCATTACCTGATGGCAGGTTACCATTACCTCTCATACTTAATGTTGCAAAGTATACGTAGCGCATGCGCAGTCTTTTTTTATGCTACAACGTATCAAGGTACATTTGTTTTTTTTATAAAGTGCTGTCATCAGAATAACGATGAATAAAAAATGTTGCATTTTTCACTTATTTCATAGTCGGAATAAAATGAAAAGCAGGTGGCATAATTTCGAAAAACGAGCATAATTTAGACAAAAAATGAGCTCTGCTAAAAGCGTAAAAAGTATGCTACTTTTACTAGTACTTTCTATTCGAGTTTAAGCACAAGATACTTTATAAACATTTTCACCTCTTAGGAAACACCCATGCAACGGTCATGGTACCATTATCTCGCGGAGAACTGGCTGAAAGTAGCTTGTGATAAATCACCATAGCAACAAGGGGGACATGGCAGTATAACACTCTAATCTTCTCTTGTGAGCTCATCAAAAAGCACACCGTTCTTTAACTTACATGATGAAGCGCATCAGTATTGACCGGATCACTCACCTTCACAAACTTCTCAGAAAAGTAGTTTCCATTAGCTGCCATTGAATCTACAATATTCTATTCCAAAAGTGCCGCAAAAGCTGCACAGGCATCAAATTTCAGCTAAAACGAAACTCAAGTGAGTTTTTTCCCGTTGTGTAGCTTTTATTTCAAAGACCGACCATGACAGAATGTTAAAGAGGATTACTGAACAAAAATTTTCTTGGAAAAATTAGATCCCAATATTCATGAGAGGTTATTCCTCCTTGAAATACCCTACACTAGGGTCTGTTTTACGTCTAAAAAATAAAAACTCACTCTTCAAACAAAGCTTGGTCAGCTCAGTTATGAGAATTCAATTTTCTAATCGGCATAGATTGCAGGTGACTTTTTCATGCCGGCAAACTATCATGGTTAAAAGCGAAGGAAATTGAACCGATTGACTTAAGAATGAATTCTCATATTTCTTGGTTGATGTTGCTTGATTGATCGCGAAATGTTGTTCATAACAAGTAGTGTATACTGCCTCGATGCATTTCGATAAAAAGCATTATCTAAACATTTCCTTGCATTGCCCGGGGCCAACAGACGAATTCATTTAACGTTGAAATCTTTTTAAATAAAACCAAAATATATTGGCAGGACGTTTCCAGCACATATGATGACATATTTTCTCTGTCTCTGTTTCCAAGAGATAAAGAGCCGGGGAACCCTTGTAGTAGAGTGCACTTAAGGTTTGGCTTTTAAAAATTAACAAAGTTTTCACCGTGCAATTTAATAGTTGCACTCTACATAAAACCTGATCCTCGTTCAGTCAGAGAAATTACTGACTCCAGTTACGAACTCGACAGGAACTGTCCAAAATGGATTCGTTTGCTTACTAGTTCACCTTCAGAGCTTTTAATGTTTTTTCTAATTGACATTAGTGTCATCACTGTTGATTTCTAATTAAAAAACCGAAATTAACTCCTTTTTTCGCATTAAGTTTCTGTCACACTCAACCAGCTTGTTTGTCTATTTAGACAGTTGGGAGACAACGTATTTATGAATTAAAAGAACTGACTTTAAAACAATTTCTATGCCTTCCCGCGTTGAAACCCACGAATTCCTTTTTCCTTTTTTTGGATAGATTTTCTTTTTTTTATTTCACACATTTATTGGCTTTCCATCTTTATATAGTGTATACAGCATTTAAGTTATCACTTTACGAAATTAATTCTAGAAGCTATTACAGCTTTTTTATCTTTTATACAAACCACAGAATTAAAAAGCGATCTTAACAGTCACCGTTTGATCTATATACATTGCAAAGTTACATTTAATAACAGGCGTTCTCTTTACCAAGTCTCTAATTAAGAGTTTTCTCTTTTAAAACTGTATCTTCTAAATTTTACCTGTGTCTTACGTGTTATTAAAGACACAACAAGCTTATTAATTTCATTCATTCGTTCGATCATTAATGTTCTAGAACCAAGCAAAGGTAGCAACTACCCAATTTAGTATAATTTATTAATGGTTTAGCAAGCAACGCACACGTGAATATTTATTTTCTGCAGAGAATAATTTTTGAGAATGCCTTGGCGTAAAACCTGCTCATTGTCCCATAACACAGAGGATGCAATGCGCCAGGAAGGCAAGTCAAAATAAAGATATATTTCAACATAAGGGAATGATATCGAAATTGAAAAGTTGTTATCTTGTAAATCCTAACCCACAAAAAATGGGCTTGATATGGAAAATAACAAACCACAAAGATGATGATAATTACAAAAATCATCTTAAGTAGATCTTTTTCCAGGTCACTGCTCTCCGGCCTACTTCCCCGACGGCTCCCAGTCTCGTTTACAACTGACTTTCTCTGCTCAGTCTCTCTGACGGGTCTCACTTCATCAACCTGGGCGTCTTGGAGTTCAATTTGATCTTCAGCTTCCACAACACACGAAGAAGGGACCATGGAGTTTCGAGCCTCTATTGTTTTCTCTACAATTCTCTTTCTTAAGTTCCAAGCCACCGCACCATAAGAGGCCAGCATGATCACATACGGCAGAGCGTAATTCAGGATGAATCTTGTCAGCACATAGATGTCATTGCTGGCTACGGGAAGTTCTACGCATTTGCCATCTTGATATCTTAGTCCTATGAAATACGGTGAGGAGATTGCAATTGACACTAGCCACACCCCGAGAATCGTCAGAAGCTTTACCTTCGTTGATGGTCCTCGCGGATTCGGTTCAACCATGACTCGATAGCGATAGAAAGCGATCGCGGCCAGTGAATATGTTACCACAAGGATTGCCAGCACTTGGGGAGGATTTAAAATGCATTTGGCTCTGACGAGTAGTTCCCGGTTTTCCTGGTTCACCAATATCACGGGCAAACACACGCTGTTCAGGATTTCGGCAACGGACATATTAGCGACGAGATAGTAGGACAAGGGCTTGCGGCACGGTATGCTCCAAACAGCATAGCAAACCATCGAGTTGCCGATTAAGCTAGCCAAGATTATCAGCGAGAAAAGAGCAATGCGGAAAACACGCAGACCAGTCGTTTCTTCAAATCGCTCCAGAAGATCAGTTCCATTTGTGACGGTAGAGTTGTTAGATGAACTCATTTTGCTCTCCTTTAAGTAAAAAGTCACCTATAAAAGTGTAAAAATTCAGCGAGGATGCCTGAGGCTGTATTCAAATATATTGGGCTAATTTGCATTCGATTGGCAGGGAGCTTACCAAATTGCTACCCACCAGAGCTGTAATCGTACAATGTTAGGCGTTTGGCAATGTCCATTAAAAAGAACACTTCCAGACCAGACCCCTCTGAAGTATTTGTATTGCTGCTAACAGAAGTCAACCAAATTGACGCCTTCGTAATTTCCCTGGATAGTAAATGAGACAATTCATAATCATTTTGGCACAGCATCAGTCAAAATTCGTGTTTATTCGTCATTGGATCAAACTTCACAGCTTGCCAGCAGAGAAATTTAATTTCATTACTGTTTCAATCCTTCGGTACGCCGATTTAGTTACAATTACAGACAGTATTTTCGTTATTTAAATCATTTTTACTCTCGCAATCGAGTTATAAGCAAATTACTGTACAGGAAGTATATTTGACGAAATAATGAATAAAACAATAATAGTTTGAATTAACATATCCATCTGTTTCTCTTGTTTTATTTTGGCAATGACGCGCTGAATTTCGCCCAGCGCCAAAATAACGGCGAAATATTCTTCTTACATTGAAAACCGCTTCTGACCGCTTCTGATGTTGTTCTTAGAAGCCCCGAGTTCAACTTCTCGGTTACGCTTGTAAATAGCCAACTGGTCTGCCTCCCGCCAGCTGGGATTCTTAACCTGGTTATGTTTATTTCAGTTTGTCATTGTTTGTTTGCATTGGTCCTGAAAAGCCCCGATGGGGAGTGGCCAATTACGTATACATTTCACACTTCAAAACGGACAAACTCCATCAAATAGACAACTTACTATCTCAAAATGGTTTCCAATTTAAACAGTAACTCGAAATAAATATTTAGTGATCAATACACGACAGTCTTCAAGAAATGAGTTGTTGGCCTAAACGTTTCACAACCGAATTAAGCACTTAAAACTGATATCCCCGGAAGTTTTACTTCGTGTACTATATAAAGGTTTGCTTAAAACTTCCCCCACCGTGTTTAAAGAACCATTTGTAGTCCGCCACAAATTTACTTATAAATGTTAAGAGGGAATTTCGTGGGTAAAAAATATACAGGAGGGTGGTTTTGCTCAGCAAACACGCAACAGCGCCCAAAAACTTCTCATGCACAGATTTTTTCAAAACTTTCACTACAGGTAGAAAATTATAAGATTAGATTAAAAACGTAAAAAAAATCGGGGGTCACCGAACTCGTTTTGAAGATAAGGCGTAGCACAGAACATAGCATTTCTAGGATTTCCAGTCATTCGAGGCGATTCTGGTGGGATTCAATACTATCGGCATATATTATGTTTAACACAGCATATATAAGCCTATTTGATAGATCTTTGCTACATATGTCATAAAATCAGCTACAATTAGCCTTAAAACGCACAACTTCTAAGTCACGCACACCTGTATCCTTATACCAATTCGACCCTATTTGAATAGTATACGCACAGAAGAAAGTAACTTGTTCTAACGCACAAACAACGTTGGCAGAAAATTTGACTTTAATTTTGTTGCAAAAAAGCGCGGACCTGAAGAAGTAAATTCTTAATTTTTCGGCTCACTATTACTATTTGTATTATTTTCCACTTACTTAAGTTCAACGCTATTCTTTGACGCGAAGTAAATTCATCGCCTGCGGTGAATACAGTGAAATATATTTAACAAAATCGTTTGTTTTGGACTCATTCGAAGTTTTAGGCAGTCTGAGATTATCCAAACAAGAACGAAACCCTGTTTTGTTCTCCAGTGTTTTGTTTTTCAACTCGAAAGCCCATTCACCACAAAGCTTTTCTGACAAATAGCAGGCTCTAGTTTTCCAGCAAGCGATATTTCTACGTCAGGGATTACAACCAAACAAGAAACAAATACATGGTAAGAACAAATGCTAATGGCAAAACGGCAGAGTCAGGTGTAAACATAGCCAAATTGCAACACTTTTCATTCAACTATGAAGTGAACGTACTGTACCTGAATCTCTGAAAAAAGTTAAGCTGCGTTTGTCAAGCGGATTACTGATCTTCGTGACCGGAAAGGCTTTACACTTACAACTTAGAAAACTGCAAATTAAGAGTCAAGGTGCTTGTCATCTGCTCAAAAACACAAAACGATCACCCATTAATTATACTGTCAGTATACGAGCCAATAAGGTCTGATGGTGTTGCCCGAGTTATAGAGCTTTTCACATTAATTAAACAGTGTTCCTATGTATTCGATCCGAATTGAGTATGGGAAGATAATACTAACACTAATAATTCGAAAAAGCGATGATTATTTAATTCTCTGTTCCTATACACTGTCAAGAGGTGATGTCACCGCCACAAAGGACGCCCACTTTTCCATCGAATATCGTCTTCTCACCCAAGCTAAACCAGATCAAAAATTGTTCTTTTCATTTGTCAAGACGGTTCTTCTCAATGAAATGGGCTCAATGTGCGCTTCTCGATGAAATTTCCAACTTCGTCAAGTTTTTACACTGAAAAATATTTATCTTCAACTAAGTTTGTCTGAGAACTTCCTTTGGGAATGGTCAGAGAAATTAACTACAATATAAACGTAAAACCACAGTAACGATGTCATCGGTTTGCTGATGCAGTTTGTACACAGGAAGAGATCTTTGCTGTTTCGTCGCAAAAGATGCTTAAAAAAATCTCTCAACAGATATCTGAATTCAAATTTGAATGCTATGCATGTACATGAGATGCGAATGAGTGGAGACAGTAAGGCTAACACTCATGCAGGGCCAATATATAAACTTCAATTGCTTTACAGCACACGGTACATGTAGAACACAGATGTTTTCATGGCATCGCAAACTTGGAACTAATATAACAGAGAGACACTGTCACCAATGCATTTTCCTTATCTGTATTATATAAGAGGATTTTATCAGCAAGTTAGGATGAGACGTAAACGAAGAGTAAACATATTCGACCCAGTTAACGAGTAAGGTGGCCCTTGTCACTATGGAAAATTTTGAGTTTACCCTTCGCGACAATTTTGTTATTAATTAACCATTATTCACCGAAGTGGAGGTGAATAGTACTTGGCTAATCACCTCCCAGCTAGCCAATCAGCGCGCGCGAAAAGTACTATTCACTTGTGTGGTATATTGCACATATAACGTGACGCTATCATTCGTTGATATTGGCACAGTGGTGTGGTCACCTAAAAGCTCTTGTTACCAGACAGTTTTTTTTTTATATATGAACGCTTGCGCTATAACTTCCTTCAAATTATTAGCAATTAAATACGTCCATTAACAGTGATAACATATCTCCTGCCTTGCATCATCTCGTTTGCCTCCAAAGCCAGCTGAAAACGATTTGAGAACTTGACGAAAGATAAACTAATTTTCTATGGCCGTTATATGGGCTGCGCCGGCTCACGACAGTGCTTTGTTTGAATAATTTCTAGCTGTTGATTTTGAAATTCCGGGCAAACGTCTCGGCTACCAGAAGCGGAAACACAAGAGAAGCATCAGCATACACCTGAAACAAGACCGCAACAAATTTGTCAGTGTTGACTTGTGAGGGTAGAAAATGACAACATTTAGCTTTATTGTTGATTCGTATTTGCTGTTAGGGAAGTGTAAAATTCAACATATTTCTTATAATGGATTGCTGTCATTTGCAGTCGTAAACATGACTGAATAATAAGTCTTAAACTGTAAATTCACGGTATTCAGGTCTTTTAAAAAAAAAAAAAAAAAAACTGGTATCCACCTGTGAGGTTTCATAAGTAATCGACTGTTCAATTATTTTTATCAGATTTCAGATTCAGATCCAGATTTTTTATTATTATGCACTATTTACAAAATATAACATTATCAACATTTACAGAAATTACAAGAAATACAAAATAAAGAAATTAAACAATACATATCCAGAAAAATTGTGCTCAGTGACCAAAGTAGCATAAGCTTTCGTGTTGGTCACTGACACGTACAAATTAGCATGACACATCAATTAGTTACAATAAAAATAGAAATTATATACATATATGAACAGTAAATGCATAAAAACATGGCAGATCATAGATAAGCTAATATACAGGTTGTTCAGAAGATTGCATGTTTAAAAGGTATAGTTTATATTGATTACAGAAGGAAGTGTACGGCAGTCTTTTAATATTTGTTGGAATAGTTTCCCAAAGTTGAGATGAAACAAAAGCGAAAGTAGAGGTCCCATAATTATTATTTGCTTTTGGCCTATGAAAATTTAATTTAGAGGCAAATCTGGTATTGTAGGTGTGTATCTCAGAGGCTCGCGTAAGTTATCTATGGAATATTGTTGAGATGTTTGTTGAGCCGTTTAGAATTTTACGCGTAAAGAGAGCAACTTTAAGTTTGTACACATTTTCAAATTTAAGAATTCCTAAAAGATTGTAATATGGTGTAGCACTATCTCTGCTATGGGCAAAGAACATGCTTCGCACACATTTATTCTGCTTAGTTAAGATTCTAAGTAAATTAGTTTTACATGCGCTACCCCAGGCTATGGCTGCATAGGATAAGTATGGATATTCAATGTATGAAGATCTACAAAGTATCTTAATTTGTCAATAATTGCTATATTTTTTGCTAATTTATTGTTAATGGGTTGAGTCTGCGGCCCCCATTGTAAATTTTGATCAATGTAAATACCTAGATACTTAATTCCAGTTTTATGAGCAATGTTAGGAATATGAATATACGATCTTAATCTTGTAGACGAGATTACCATGTAGGTAGTCTTAGCAAAATTTATAGATAGTTTTTTGATATTACAATACTTGAAGACAGAATTCAATTCTTCATTCATAATGGACTCAAGATGTAGCAGGTTATCACTTGTAAAAAAATATTTGTATCATCAGCAAATATACGAAACGATAATTTTTTAGAGCAATAAGGTAAGTCATTGATATAAAGCAGGAATAGTAGGGGACCCAAAGTTGATCCCTGTGGTATTCCACAAGTAATGGTTTCAGCATTAGATTGGCTAGAACCAATTTTAACAAACTGAGTATGATTGTGAAGATAGTTTCGGAACCAATCAAAGGGTATTCCACGTATACCATAATGGTAAAGTTTCGACAAGAGAATCTTGTGGTTTACAGTATCGAATGCCTTCGAAAAATCTAAGAAAACACCACAGGTAACCAGCTTTTTATTCATTGCCTTTTTGAGGATGTCAGTTATCTCAAAAATGGCTTGTTCAGTTGAGTGCCCTTTCCTAAAACCAAACTGATAACTATACAGGATGTTGTGTTTATCCAGAAAATCATATAGTTGGTTATAAACTAATTTTTCGAGTATCTTACTAAAGGGTGATAGAATTGAAATGGGCCTGTAGTTTCCCGGGTTAGTTACATCACCACTTTTGTAAACTGGAGTGACTTGAGAAACTTTCAAAATATTTGGTACAACTCCAGTCTGAATTGATTGATTATAGATTTTATCCCATACGACTTTCGCAAAATTGTTTATGTTGTCAAAAAATAAACACCATTTAGCCACACTGTCCTTTGTATGACATATTAAATTAAGTGGACTCGACTTTCATTTTTTTTTCAGGGCTTTAATGAATACCCTCACTTCTGCAGAAGTTCGTTTTCGTTCAGGCCTCGTCCATAATTTTTGGGACAATATGTCAATTTGAAACCCAGAACTCTTTTTTACCGTGATGTTTAATCCATGGAGCTTTTAGGCTTGTGTCTTTAAAAATGAATTGATGTAGTTTTGTTTTGCGGTGTCTCAGTTTTTAATTTAAAATTGTGCTTTCATTTAATTTATATTTTTTTTATTATATTTAATACACTTGTGATCTTTTTTCATGGAATTAGCGCATTGTGAATATGAGCTACCATTTTCCCTGACGAATAAAATTTCCGACCTTCTCCCAAATATTAATTCTATATTGCATAATTTTTCTATGTCTGGAAAACTTACCAACGAAATTTCTTTTTTCCAGATTTGCACACTCTGTGTAAAGCTACTCTCAATTGTTCAAACGATTACTGTTTCTCAGAAGAATCATTCGTTTGATAAAGATACGCTTGGACTGTGTTTGTAGCCCGCAATCTAGAGCACTATTTCTTAAGCTTTGTCCTCTTCTTAAAGATGTAAACTCAAACAGCGTTGCAAAACGAAAGATGAGGGTAAGAAAATGTCGCAATGTTTCAATGGAATGATCTCACGATTGTAGTCCCTATAAAGTTTCAAGAGAAACCATACTTCCTTACAGTTCTTCAGTCAACAGATGTTGTGAACAAACTTCTGCACGTTCTTGCGTTCTTTACCTTCACTGGGGAAGCAGTAATTTTGATTTTTCCCCATGATACGGCCTCATCAGGTCTGGCTCCCGAGTCACTGCCGTCAAATTCCTGTCCGGTGTTCACAAACACGGAGAAGTCGGCACCATTACGCTATGTGAAAAAACCCAAACAATGACAAAATATTTACACAAAGCAACAAGCTTTTACACAGAAACACTTCGCTAATTAATGATCACGAGAAAAGTATAATACCAAGTTATACTTGGGGATTTAGAAAATTAACTCTGAAGTGTAAATTTTAGTGCTAATTTAACTCATGAATAACCCACTGGGCGTTAGCCCTAGTAAAGCGAATCAGGGAACCACAAGAGGTAAAAAAAAATCATTTGACCTCGGTGGGAATCGAACTCACGACCTCCGGATTAGATCTACCGTTACTCTGCCGACTGGGCTACGAGGTTGCTCAGAGAAAGTCGAGGTCGATTTAGGTGGTGAATCGCGGCGAGGAGAAAGAAAGGGTACATAACTGGGGATACTTGGGAATTCGTTGAGGTACTTTCTGACTGAATTAATCTTTCATGGTACCCCTTCCCCGGGTTATCTTTCTTGGAAAAAGACTCTCTACATCACAGAAGAGGGCCAACTGGGCCTCATTGGCCAATTTGGAAGAAAATTGAAGCTTAGAGAAGAGATGGAGACGGTGTAAATGTAAGAGGGAAGGGAAAGCGGAAAGGAGGGTTCATTTATTACAGACTGACATAGCTCATCGAAAGATGCCAGAGTGCTTGGTCACATTTCCCGGACATGTAGAAGAGACTTGGGGGGGGGGGGGCCCCCCGCAAATGAAAGGTGTTTAGTATAGATAAATCTTTTCAATCACAACAATAACTAAAAGAAAAAAAACTGAGAAATTAAATCCCAAGATAAAAGTTTACATTTCCATGAAACCACAGCCTCCATGATTATAGTTACAATGAGTTCAAGGAAAAAAACCATGAAAACTGTATTATTTTAAACCTTAATTTAGAGAAGCCAATACTTACCATTAAGTTAGCATTACAAATATGATGTTTTATAAGACCTCCTCCAATAATTATCA
Organism: Catalaphyllia jardinei; assembly: GCA_022496165.2. Classification (NCBI taxonomy): domain Eukaryota; kingdom Metazoa; phylum Cnidaria; class Anthozoa; order Scleractinia; family Caryophylliidae; genus Catalaphyllia; species Catalaphyllia jardinei. The sequence goes on along the minus strand of CM042748.1, from coordinate 40,249,443 downwards.
TTCCTGTATTTTTTGCATATACTGAGATGTTGTTCATTTTTCTGATATCTGAAATAAAACAACATTTAAATGGTTATTTGATTGCAAATTTGAAGTCCTTTCATATTACTTACAGAGCAAGCCATTTATCTTTGCAGCAAAATAGTGTGTGTTTCCAGGAAATAACTCTGTCCACCCCAAGGATGGGTTTGCATTACCAGTTGCTGTTCGGGAAAATGCTCCTCTCCCCAAACTGTTCAATCCTATATTGAGCTATCAGGAACAAATGCACTTTTCACCATCTGGACCATTTGAACCAATAAAAGCTTGCTTTAGTTTCACCCAAGATACATGATCCACTACCCATGGCACATGATGCATAACACAAAATGCACGAATAACTCATAACTCAACCACCCACGACCCACCCACCCACATGATCTAACCTAATCACCCTTGCAGGAGCAAACCCGAGCTTCAAATTATGAAGAAACTTGAACTAGCAGCTTCACACACTCTACAGTCATGTTAAATCAACTTTAATATCCAGTTCAAGTTGATAAACTTACAAAGGATTTACCTTCCACAATATCAATTACTAAGCCAGGATTCTTGTATGAATGAAAGTACAATGTATCCCCTAAAGCACCATCAGTAAGGGCTGGACTGAACACTGGAATGTTATTCTGTTGAGAAATTGCAAGCAGTTCTTCAATTAAGAGGTTATGTTATGTTAAGGGTCTAGAATTGAATGGCTTGGTGCAAGACGGTCGTAAGTGACTTTTTCGGGTAAAAATTTTTCCTTCAAAAGTGCCTGAATTTTTGCATGTGCTTTTCAATAAAGTAGAAAAACATTCTCCTGTATCTCTTTTGGCTGAATCACTCTACTTTTTCTACTTTGTTGCATTCATTGTGCATGCTTCGATATTTTGACTTCATTTTCTCAGAAGCAACAACAACAACAACAACAACAATATTTATTGGTATTCCCATGTATAGATGATATTACCTAAAATGATAACTAATACAACACAAATCACTTTAAATTAAATAAAATTACATGTTTCCCTTATATGCAATGCTTCATATATGAAGTAACCTGGTGCAAACCAAAGCAAAGTGAAAAACCAGCCAAAAAAAATGACATGGGAATGTTTTACTACTTAATTGAAAAGCACATGCAAAAATTCAGGCACTTTTGAAGGAAAAACCTTTTACCCAAAAAAGTCACTTATGACCGTCTTGCACCAAGCCATTCAATTGTAGAAAAACAGGTTGGAATAACAACCCACAAGAAGATTAAAGAGTTGCCTGTTACAACTGAAAGAGAGTTCTACACAGCAGGGAAGATGACAAGTGTGAGTTTTTCCTGGAACTAAGCAAAGGAAAATAAGACACAAAGGAGCTGGAGGATGAGCAGAAAAGGAAAGAACAATGATATTGATGACACTAACAAAGATAACCATGATAATGATAAATATAATGATCATGACACTGTTTGCTAAAACACAATCAAGTTTAAATTTATTTACTGAAGGTTCGAAATACATGTTCTAAGCAAATATTTTTATTGATTAGCTCTGAAGGGCATAAATTGTACCTTGTAAGCCCAGTACCAAACTGAGTCAGGGTGATTTATTTCTTTTCCAAGCCTTGCAATAACTTGAGATGGGGTCCACTTTATTCCCTAACATTAAAAGAAAAGATACATCTTCATTGGTTGTTGTCCTCCCAAGGGACACATAAGCCTTATTATGGCCTTCAGGTTCCCTACTAATCTGGACACACTGCTCAAAATATTACAAATTATTCTTAAATTTATTTCTAAAAGTTCAAGGATTTTATATACTTGTGTTTTTTGTTCTTCCAGCATCTTATCCCACACAGGCAGAATCCACTCCTCCAACTGACAGTAATTATTGTTTGGTACAAGCAAGTTACCAATTCTGTTGATTCCCTTCTTTCTCAGTTCAGCACCACGTAATGAAAAATCACCAATATAAGATGGAGCCATACATTTTATCAGGTCTTCTTCAATGCCCCCAGCTGTGGTGGATATACAATCAACCTGTAAGATCAAATAGACCAATTTCGATATATTAAAATTCAGTCTCAAACAATAGAACGAGGCTCTGGGGAACTAACCCCACAAACTCTGTATTTATTCCCCACACCCTTGTACAGATGTCTATTGTTTCAGGCTGAATTTAATATATTGAAATTTGTCAATTAATATCAGAAGGCAGCCACAGCCTCAAAAGTATATATTGTGTACTATTTATTTTAGACCTTGCGACAAAACCTGATTCTGGAAAAACTCCTTTTAATCCACCAATTTCAACAGACACGAAATGATAGTAGTACACAGCATATCTAACATCACTTTTAACTGACTCTTGTCTGTTGGAGAAGGACGTGACAAATACACTGTACAGTAGCGACTTCAATCTGCAGACTTATTAAAAAGTAAATTCTGCATACTCTTAGAGGAAACCTGTGTTGGATGTAGAAAAGAGATAAAACCTTACTATATTACAAAAAAACTCTTTTATTTAATTAAATCCTTGATTTATACTAGAAGAATGTCTCAGGAGAATGATTGTCAGTTTCAAACACATAGATTTTGAGTGGTTGTTATAACCGCTCTTTATCGGTTGACGCTGCAATCACGGTGTAAAAAAACCTGCCCATTCATTGGTAAACATTTTGTTTTATACATACAGTATGACCTTGGTTTTTATAATTCAAAAATGGCTTCATGAAATTTTTATATGGTTGTTAAGCATGACAAGATGCAACTATTGGCAAAGTTTTACAAAACCTGTACATGGGGTACAGAACCACCTTAAAGTTTTGAAAATTTAAGGTGGCTCTGAACAATATGTACAGACGTTTTTTAAAACTTTGCAAAAAGTTGCATCTGATCATGTCATGAATTATCAGCACCTAGATCTGTAGTCAAAGGTGTTTTTAGCAGGTCTTACCATTGCTATGGTAACCTATTGTGTCACAAATATTAGGGAAAGTTCATTAAATATGACAAGGGGGGGGGTGAAGATATTGTAATTCAATCCTTAATAATTTTCTCCCCCCCCCCCTTGTCATATTAAATGAACTTTCCCTTATAACAATGTGTTCACCAATGATTGGGCAGTGTTATGATAACATGATTGTAGAATAAACTGATAAATGGTGGTTACAATGACCTATCCAAAAATCTAAGTCTTGGAAAGTTCTGGAAACTGCTTTAAGTCACCTTAAATAAATCAAACAGCACAGATTTGTTTACCTACCATGTTGTTCTTTACCAGGTATTTTATTGTCTCCCGCACGCCACTTGAAATCATGTTAGAGGTAAATCCTAAGAATATTGTACAATTATCAATTGGTCGCTGACCAGGATCAAGGTAATTACTATTTACAGTACCATCTTCTGGTTCTGGAAGAGGCTCTAACTTCTTTTTAATCTAATGGTAACAAAAAAAGAAAACATAAACTCATAAGATTACCACAAAGCCAACTGAGCCAGGTTGTTCGAAAGCCAGCTAACATTAACCCAGGATTAAAAGTTAACAAAAGTATCCATTTTTCTTGTATGAAAATGTTTTCCATCGCTTGCAGTGAATGTTCTTCAAGCAGTGTTACAAAAAATTGTTGCGTGACTTACGTGAAGAGCCACGAATATGCTAATTTCGTCTTGAATCTTCTAGCACATTTAATTAGCGCTGTATCATCGTGACTCAGTAGTTCTATTTTAAGCCGTTTGCGTATGTTACTGTAAATAGCTTCTTATTGTAATGTTTCTTTATTTACTAGAGCCAGAAAGTTCTAGAATCTTTCACCGTAAAGTATATAAGAGAATTGGTGTAGTGTTTAGATGGTTTTATTTCCCAGGAGTGTTGAGAGAATAATCTCATGAGCCAGTAGTGTTTACTGAAGTGTGACGAAGGTCGCATGTAAAGTTTCGACAGAGGTCGTGAAGTGTAACAGAGAGGTTACGTGGATATCTAGGCAGAGGCCGCGTGTTTATACAAGAGTGACAGAAGTCCAAATATAGTTACAAGCCTAACGTTTGCTTCTTGTGGAGTCTTGTGAGGAATTACTGCTTTCGTGTTCCTTGTTGTTAATATTATTGTTGTTTCCGACATCCCTGCGTAGACTGATAGACTATGAACTACCTGCCACTAAAAACATTCAAACTCGTAACAAGCAGTTTGTGATTTTTCAAACTCAAACTTTATACCAGTAGTCTTTTCGTGTTCTTTTTTCTGAGATTTAACCCTCTGGAAACTAGCTTGTGCCCTACCACCACCCCCATAAATTCATGTTGGTCTTCCAAGTGCAAGCAAATTGAAGCGAGGAGCTACAATAGACTATTTTCGTGGGAGGGGTTTTCAATTTAACAACAACAACCATTTATTTTTGCCTTGTACATAAATATTACACAGCAGAAAATAAGTTTAACTTAAATAAGCAAAAAAAAACTACTTAGAATAGTACAGTTAGAACTAAACAAGTTGAGCAGTCACAAAGATTATTATGCCTTAGATTGGTTGTAGAAAAATAAAGAAAACAAGAGGGCGAAGAAAAAAAAGAAATGTAGATATGAATATAAAAATGAAAGTATGAAGAAAAAAATACAAGAGTAGTAATAGTACCAGTTGCTGACAAAGCATTGTTTAATTAAGAGCGATAATAACTTGAAGAAAAATACTTAAGAATAATACTAAGCTAGCATTAAACATAATAACTTAGGAAGTTCTTAGTCACGTTTTGTTTGAATAAACGCAAAGATGAACTTTTTACCTCTTCATCCAAATTGTTCCAGATAGAAGGATCACAGAAATGTAGATTGAACTTGCCATAATCAGTTCTAACCTGATCAATATAATATGTTGACTTCGATGCTAGCCTAGTATTATAGTTATGTTTACATGATATAAATATAAAGTAATTGTCGAAGGCCTTAGATAATTGATTTTTGGCACTTTGGAAATGGCAGTTTGCATAGTAACCAGATCCGTGAATTTAATTATGCCTAACTGAGAAAATATAGGGCTGGACTGAGCATCTCATTTCGAGAATGTGGCTCGTTGGCTGAAAGAACAGTGCCTAGAAGGTTAAATAGAAGCCTTAAAAGGTAAGTTATTGACATTTTTGTAATATGAAATAGAAATCATATTTTGTAAATGTAAATGTACACACTTAATGAGTTATATATAAATCAACTTCCCTTCAATGAGTTTTCTCTGCAAACAACTTAGTTTTTTAATAGTATGTTCTTCAGTGATGCATTCTTGAATGAAAAAGGACACCATTTTATTCAAATTTTCAATTAACACTCCATCCCCTAACTGTAAAAAGAATTCTGAATTATGAAAGTCTGACAATGTTTGCATATGCACTGTTCTCACGGCCCCACCTTGGGGATCTTGTATGGACCAGCTGCCCCATGGTGGGGCATTTCCCACCTTATGAAAAAAATGTCAAATGCCCCTCTAATGCCTGGGGGGTGATGGGCAAGCTTGGAATTGACAGAGCCATAATACTTTTGGTCAGTTAGAGACAACCAGTCCCTGAATCATAAGTTGAAGCCTAACAAGGCTCATTGGTGTGACTGTATACAACTCAGTGACTAGCAGATATTTTGTCTGATATTAGCTCAAATACATGCATCTGCATGAACTTCACTGTGAAAGAACCCTGCCGGGATAGGTACTCCCACAAAAAATTGGGTGGAGGAGTGTGGCCCGCTTCCTAAAACCCTTACCCTATTTATGACCAAAATCTGCAATATTCCCTACGCTATTCATGATCTGACTAAAAATTCAAAAACCTATTCATGATCTGAACCTTACATCAAAATCCTGTTTCAGACCTGCGTTACAATTGGATCCCTAGTTCAAACCAATGTTTAAATAACATAAACATATTTTGTCAAGGGCTTTTGTAGACTTTCTTTCCGATTAAAGTAGCTTCTCAGCTTATAAACATGCCCATATCAAGGCTAAAGTACAAAAACCATACCCTATTTATGACCAAAATGGTCAAAATCAGGTAAAACCGATACCCTATTTAACACCAAGACAGCTGAAAAACCATACCCTTTGGGGTCACACATACCTATACAGCCCATATAAGGGAGTACCCCCAACGCCCCCACCCCGTGGGGGAAGTACACAACTACATTTTTAAATAACTGCAATTTCCTTTCCCAAAACCTACCCCATAATCGCAAAAAGGCACCTTTCAGGCCCCCAGCAATAAGGAGATATCCTGATCACAGGTCTACCAACAAAGAGTGAGTTTTCATGTGTACCCTTGGTTAAATGCAGCCAAACCTCGGTTATATTTGCGACCCCTCTCAATCGTCTCCTGTTATGACCAGTGGTAACCCATGCCAATCTTGATTTATACCACTCACAAAAATAGAGAATGAAAGTAATATACTTCACGCTAAATATACGCTCCTTATTAGCCTCACCATTTTGTTAATTTCTTCTACCGCTTTGCCAAAGTTGCTGGCCTGAAATCCTGTTGTTCTGTATGACTCCAGCAATGCGTGATAATCAACTCCATTACTGAAGTCATAACCTTTCACTTCCGAGGATCCCGCAGGCATCAGCTCGCTTGATGTTAGTACTGCATCCTTCACTAACTGGGGGATTTCCGCCATGTTTGGGTTCCACGAGGTTGGAGGCTTTACCCCGCGTTACATGAAGCAGTCACCCTCTTTACCTTCCCAAACAGGTAGTCCTGGTTGTCGTCAGATTCCTCTCTTCGCGTCTGGCGGAGGGAAAATTGGGACTGCAAAAATAAAAATGGCGGCTGTCGGAGTAAGAAATCGCCGTGTTTTGAAACTTTTACCGAATCCATGGCTCAGGCATTCAAAGGTAAAGCGTTTTGTGACAGCAGGTAAGCTTCATAAGCTTATAATTATTACTTTATAACTGAAGAGAGACCAAAAACCAGGCTTCATGTTATGAACTCAGACCCGCTGTCCTACCCTGTACCCAGGACGTTACATGTCGATAATTTCGATAGTCGATAAAAGTCGATCTTTGTCGATCAAATTCGATACCAATCAATCGACAGATATCGGATGTCGATAAAAGTCGATCACACAATTTTTTTGTGATTATCGTCTTTGATCGACTTTGATCGACTTTGATCGATTTCAGTCGACAAGTATCGGAAATACTAATAAAGGTTTATGGCGGGTGACAAGGCTTACTACCATGCGTAGGTTGCGGACTGGTACAACAACCACCGACGTAAAGAAAAACAAGGAGTATACAAACCCAGCGAATTTAGCCAAGGAGAGGGGAATGAGTAGCATGTATTTGTGACATCTATGTTAACACTGATGATAATAAATTGTCAATAACTTTGCTGGCTGTGATTTCTAAATTTTGCCCGCTCCATCTCCTGAAGGATCACTTAGGGTTCCCAGGGTCTCTCATTTTTCCGACTCCCGGAAAGAAGGGGCCCTAGGGACTAGGCTGGTTTCGAGTTATGAGTTATGCTACAGGACACGAGTTAGCTCAGCAGTCTCAGCAGAGCTCAGCTGATTGATCATTTCTCAAGGTAATTTAAACATTCGATAATGAATGAGTTTTTTATTCAACTTTATTGCCATACAGATTTACTTTAAAGCTGTTTACATTTTCGTGGGCAATTGAAAAATGTGTCAGCATTCTTGTCGATAAAATCGATAATCAGTTGAAAATCTTGTGATTATCGACTTTTATCGACAAATTAAACTTGTCGATTGACAATTATCAACAAATATCGAGAATTATTGACTTATCGACTACGTTTTTGATGATCGACTTTGATCGACATGTAACATCCTGCTGTACCCCGGGGTATCCAATGGATGGAATCGATAATCGATGACAATCGATATCAATCGATACCAATCGATATCAATTAATCGATTGATATTGATAATCGATGACCAATCATTGTCAAAAGTTCGTGTGATTATCCATTGGTATCGATTATCAAAACCAATCAATAGAGAAATTGGTATCGATTGGTATCTATTGGTTGTGGATTGACGAAAACAGAATTGACGCACAAGAAACCCAAATTGAAAACACATTTCATTTTAATGTCAACAGGAGGAACAATACTCTCTTCTTTCTCTTTAACGTTAACGCCCCGTCCACAGGAATCCGTTTTTTTTTTTACTGGGAACAGTACACCGAAAGAACAATGTATGTGTTTTGAATCATTTCATAATTGTTTGCCCGGATTGTTGTTACAGTTTTAATAAAAAAAAATTCACCAACACTGAAATATCTGCGTGTAGTGACCAAAGAGGATCCACCAGCTCGGACTATAGGTGGCTGAGTTTTGTCCACAATGGTTCACAACTTTAAATGCATTTCTGCGTTCTCCCCTCTTCTTGTTTGCAGTGAACACTTCACCAACGTTCACCCCAAAACGGCAAAGATGATATAGCCTTTGACAATGCACCTTACCCGGAAGTCTTGCGTAGACATTATGACACGGAAAGGCAATGTAATTCGAGCACACATGCAACAGGGTATATTCTCTGCACTGCGAACACTGGGTCGGAATTGTTTTACCAATTTTGTCCCCAGGGCTTCCTACAATGGTGGATGAGCGGACAGGTAGCGTTTTGACTGAGATACAGCCAATTGAAAATGTCGAAATTTGCAAAGAAATGTATGACAAACCAGACCCAGTCCGAAACAGCGTCCGGATGGCCATACATTTCTTTGTTAATTTTGACGTTTTTAAATCACTGTATCTCAGTCAAAACTAGCCTGATTAACACCAAACTTGGGGATTTTGTAAATCTCGGTGTGCTCTTTCTGACTATGTGGATCAATAGTTACTTATCCCATAATTTACAGACTCGTACCTAGTCCGTCATGGTTTGAAATCAGGCAATGACTTTTTTTTCGAGGCCCTGTGCCAATCAATGCCAATCGATGAATGACTTTTGGGTGGTTATTGATTGATTATCGATTGACTGATACCAATTGATCCTAATTAACTAATTTTATTGATTGATATCGATTGATGGATTCGTTTTCCAATCATCGATTTTCATCGATTGGATACCCTAGGTATGTACCTACGCACGCTGGCCAAGAAAAATAGTATGCCCCTAATCCGATCCTAATGCCCTAAGTGATTTTCATTATACCACGTCATAACAACAAATCAGAATGTAGACAAAAATGCAGTCATAATTTTAAATAAAAACTGAACAACCAGTGGTCATAAACAGAGACAGTAATTGATGAGAACAATGATCTGGATTTAAATTTCTTTAACACTAGTAATAGTTATCACTAAAGCTGCCCCCGCTTTCTTTTATTTCTGCTGATTGAAACAATAATATTGAACGTTATTGTATGAACTAAACGCAGAAATTCTGTCATGCTTTAAAGTCATCGATCCTGAAGCATTGGTTTTTGCAGAGCGTGACAGGACAAATATTTTTAGATAATGAGTTAAATTGCTTCACGATTTAAACATATTGCTATAAAGCTACATTCTCTCTTATGCATATAAATGCATGGAGTATTAACAAGAATATTGAAACAATTTATCAAATATTAAGTTCGCTAAGATTATCTGTTTATATCATTGGCATTAGTGAGACATGGATATCAGAACCTAATGATTTGATTCAAATTGAGGATTACTAGTTTATATGCAATGGTCGAAAAAACAGAAAAGGAGGTGGCATAGGGTTGTACATTTTTCTTGTTTCCAATTGCTTAAATTGGAAAATTTACTGCGATGATCACTCTTCACTTTCATCTACAACCGCAGTACAAATATGAACTATTTCATATATACTTCACA
>CM042748.1:40228303-40239602 GCA_022496165.2 Catalaphyllia jardinei | reverse complement strand
ATCTACAACCGCAGTACAAATATGAACTATTTCATATATACTTCACAAAGCTGTATACAATCACCTTACAGATTACTTAACTAACTTTAATATCTTAAACAAAAACCAGTATGGCTTCAGATGAAGCCACTCTACTGCAATGGCAATTTTAGATTTTGTAGAAAAAATACATTCTGCAATTGACAAGTACTCTATAGGTATCTTTTTAGATCTCTCAAAAGCCTTTGATACAGATAACCACACAATTTTGTGAAACAAACTTGAACATTATGGAATCCGAGGTATACCACATTTATGGTTTAAAAACTAGTTACTTAATTATCTTTCTAATAATAAAAGGTTTCTTAAAACACTTTAAAATAAAAATGAGCGATATAAAAATAGAACGACATTTCGATGACTCCATGTCATCATTATCAAGTTCGAAGTACATGAAAGAATTAATTGCATATATAGTGGCAATAGTGTGAAAATATGTAAGGAATTAAAAATTAAAAAATAAAAATAAAAAACATAGGGGATTAAAAAAAGGGGGTATACAAATATTCAATTGTTATGTAAAAAGTTTGGCACGGATTGAATCCGATTGCGTTAATTCGCGCTTTCATCTTCTCCAGATCTTTTTGCTGATGAATGTAACAACTTGAGGCAAATGTTCCTGAAATTGAAGAAGAACACAGGCTGCAACCAACCAATCTACAAGACCAATTTACAGTTCTAAAGAAATGCCACACAAAGTTTGATTGTCTAATCTATGAGATGCTGTTCATTAGGAACATAAAACCAAAACTCAACACGCAATCGGATTCAATCCGTGCCAAACTTTTTACATAACAATTGAATATTTGTATACCCCCTTTTTTTAATTCCCTACGCTTTTTATTTTTAATTTTTAATTTTTAATTCCTTACATATTTTCACACTATTACCACTATATATGCAATTAATTCTTTCATATACTTCGAACTTGATAATGATGACATGGAGTCATCGAAATGTTGTTCTATTTTTATATCCCTCATTTTTATTCTTAAGTTACTTATCTAACAGAAAACAGTATGTACACTACAAAGGAGTAGACTCACAAATTTCAGACACTTCTATTCTTTATATACATCAATGACATAAGTGCTTCCTCAGATGTGTTTTCCTTCACATTATTTGCCGATGACACCAACATATTTTACAAAAATAAAAGTCTAAACTATTTACTTGCAATAGCAAATGATGAGTTAACTTAATGTTCTTTATGGTTCAAAGCAAATACATTATTTTTAATATTTCTAAAACTACTTACATGTTATTTTCAAACAGAAAAAAATATGAATGAGACTATACATTTAATGATAGAGGAGAACATCATTGACAGAGTTAAGGAATGTAAGTTTCTTGGCACGATTATAGATCAAAACCTAACATGGAAACCTCATATCAGCTTGATAACAAATAAAATATCAAACAGTATTGGAATTAAATTCAAAGTAGGGCAATTTTTAACCAAAGAAACAACCAAAGTCTTGTATTACACTCTTTTTTACCCTTACATACATTATTGTAATGTAATATGGGCCAACAATAATTATCCTACTAGACTATATAGAATAGTAATACTTCAGAAAAGAGCAGTAAGGGCTATAGCTAAAATTCAGTATAAAAAGAGTACAGATCATGTGTTTAGGGAACTATCATGTGTTTAAGGCACTATTAAAAGTACAAGAGATAAATAAGCTAGAAATATAATTTTTTATGTTCAAGTATCACAGTGATCAACTTCCAAATAATTTGTCAGACATCGTTTCAGCAAATTATCAAATACATAGTTATGGTACACAACATGCAGATGACTGTCACCTTCCACATAAATCAACTACACTTGGCCAATACTCCTTGGCCTTTCAAGGTCCAAACATATAGAATAGTATAGACAACCAAACACGTAATATCAAATCTCTCAATATGTTTAAGAATATCATAAAAAGATCTATAATGGACAGAGATAGCAGCAGACTTAACTGCTTGAACCAGAGGTCTCTCGCCGACCAGCACTACAAGCTCTGACGGATGCTCCTCGCGGCTGGCATCCAAGGTATCACTTGTTTTGTATCAACAAATTAGTAATAGGTGATAAATAATGTACATTGTACATGTAATAGGTGATGGAAGCAATAAATTAAAGTGAAAGTCTGTAGTGTTATTCATTACAGAATTGAATGTTAAATTACATGTACTTTGAGAAATGATTGATTAACAGTGAGCTGAGCTAAATCACACCCTGAAACATATAATTTCAAACCAACCTAGTTTCCAGGGTCTTTTTCTTCCCAATAGTTGGGAAGATATGAGACCCTGGGAACTCAAAGAGATCCTTTGGGAATGGAGAAGGCCAAAGTTAAGTTAAGACTAGGATGCAGGAAAATCATGGCCAGCAAAGTAATTGACAATTTATTTGCATCAGTGTTTTTATATTGGTTCAACAGTTGACAAATACAAGCTGCTATGACTCTCCTTATTCTCCACTATATACCCTGCAGTGCATGCATATTTTTGACATGTGAGTGTACATTTTCGTTCGTATTAGGCCGCCATCTTGGATTTGGTAACTGTAGAGGATTGGGGTGAGGAAAATTATATTTCCTAAGGGAGGAGGCATTAAGTTGAAAAAAATGGGCTGGGGGGAGGGGGAGAGGAAGGAAAAATATTTTTGCCCCACCCCCACCCACCTCCATTCTGCACTAATCCTCTACTGGTCAAGCATCCAAGATGGCTGCAACAAAAACCCAATTTATTATCAGATAATATCTGCACTGCAGGCTATCCACTAGGTTGACTAAACGTGTTTGAATGTCCCTTGCTTCTCCTTGCACCTGTGGTTGTTGCACCAGTCCACAACCTATGCATGACAGTAAACATAAAGCAAATTAAGTTCGCTCATTACCAGAAAATATGAGCCCATTTATAAGCAGTTAATCTGGGCACATCTAGCCTTGGTCAGAAGCAAAACAATGCCAGTCTGCAGTGCCAGTCACAGGTAATTTCAAACTCAGTAATAATGACTGGTTATTAAATCCCATCATACATTGGTTTTCCTGTATTTCTGATATTTGTTGATTGAAATTGATCAAAATTGATCAAAGTTGATAATCACGAGAAATCATGTGATTGATTTTTATCAACTATTAAAATTATCAACATGTTGCATCCTGATAGAAGACGGTGTTCAACATTATGTTCTTGAAGAAAATAATGCATGCTTGAGATCTAGGAAAATTGCTTGTAATGTGGATGCACAGACAGAATGTGAGGGTGTTCATCAGTTTTTTATAGACCATAAAGAAAAAAAAATTGAGTGTGAAAAGGGGTAGTGATTGAGCTAGCAGGACTATTCTTGCTCTATAATTTCCAGCCTTGCATCTAAAAAAATTAAATACATGCTGAACTTCAATAGCGGAAACACAGTGGCTTCATGTATACGGTGAAACCTGAGTTAAGTGGGCATCCTTGGGACTCTCACTATAGTGTCTGTTCAATACAGGGTGTTGTGATTTATTGTGCAATAATAGTTAATTGTTATCTGTTGCAACCCAATGTAACACAGTGTAAGATCAAAGGCTACTCATAACACAATGTATAGTCAGTTAATGCATCAATCTGGAATAATCTACTTAAAGCTTTAAAATGACATTGTTGAACAATGTTAAAGGAGTCTGAGCTGAGCTTTTAGAAATAATAAGCACTCAAAGTGTCAGCTTATTGCAGATTGTGTGAAACAAAATGGCTTAAGGATGTTCGCGCCCATTGCTACTGCGCATCTCTACTGCGCACGCTGTTCATTAGGCATGCACGTGCCTCGTCATTTTCAAAACTCAACAAAACATAGAGCTGATGAACTTTACGTTAACTTGGTGTGCGGATGTTTTTGTTGGATGCTCGGTGACCCCCACTTTTTTTGGAAGATCACTTCCTTTTCTGATTCTTTCCATCATACTAAAAAACAAAAAATACCCTGTGCATGGCAAGTTTTAATTATTTCTCATAATACTATTCAAATAGGGTCAAATTGGTACATGGATTCAGGTGTGCGTGACTTAGAAGTTGCATTTTTTAAGGCTTATTAAATCTACCTGACTTAGTGACAAATGTAATGATCTATGAAATAGGCCGATATATGCTGTGTTAAACACATAACTTACATATGATTCTTCAACGTAAATATTTGCCGATAGTAATAAATCCAGCCAGCATCGTGACTGGAAATCCTAGAAATGCTATGGTCTGTGATGCGCCTTATCTTCAAAACGAGTTTGGTGATCCCCAGTTTTTTTTATGTTTTTAATCTAATCTTATCATTTTCTACCTGCAGTGAAAGTTGGGTGCGAATGTCCTTAATATTGGTGTCTGCATCCACTTAACAGAGTCGTCTGCTGAGATTTATTTTACAGTAAACGTGGGAAGACAATTTAGGGACTCAAGCTGGTATCCACTTCATAGAGGGTGTTTGCTTAATAGACCTCTTTTAGGGAGTCTGCTTAATACCGGGTTTCACTGTATTCTAATCCTAAAATATTTCCATTCTTCTGTAAGGATTAGAATTGGAGGATTCTAGTAGCAATAGGACCACTTGGCAAGAGGAAGATGAAGAAGGTGGTCAAGTAGAAGGAGCACATCAACTCTATAAATCTCATATCCCTACATCTAAGATGCAGAAGGTGTTACTAACAGCAGGCTCTGCCCTTATGGCTTTGTATGATCCAACAAGAGCGGGTAGGAGCTATTACTAAATTAAAATCAATCATTATTCAATAGTTTCCACAGTGAGAAATAACCATTGTTCATTTGACATTCAATTGACATACATCCCTGGGTGTTGTCTTCTGCCAAGAGAATATTGTAGTGCCTGATATTGATAAATTTCTCAGTAAATTAATTATTTTAGTATGGCCTTTTATTTTAATGCCTTCTCCGTACGTAGTACACTTTTTTGGTTTTCACCTGAGAGTTGAAAACAGCAGGGTTTGATTGTGTTTTTTTTCCTCTAATGAGACCTCAGACTTTCATCAGCTTTTCTTTCATTTTTTTCATGGCTTTGAGTTTGATGAATCTTTAAATAGTAGATAAGTATGGCTAAAAGCACCATGTTTCCACATGTCTGAAGGAAAAGAAAATATATGAATCAAAATCATTTCTACTTATTAATTATTTCTTATTAGAATTTGTTGCATTGCTTCTCCCTTTGTCTCCTTTCAGGCTTGTCACAATATTAAGCTTCAGGCTTTGATCACACCATGTTAATCAAAACAATCTGTAGCTCCATGTGCACTTCAAAGTAATTAACTTAGAGAGAATTAAAAAAGAATAGAGTATTAAGATCTTTGCAAGTGTATATAAATTAGGCAGTGTAAAGAATATTTTATTCTAAAAAGTTCATGAATGTCTATGAAATTCAATATTGCAGACATGGTGGCAACAGTTGGAGAAACAACAGGGCTTCCTGCACTCAAGAACATGCACCATAGAATGATGCAAGATCCAGTTGGACAAGAAATATTACAGTAAGGGCAAATTTATGCCATTTAAAAAAATGTTTTTGATAAATGATAAAGCTGGATAAGTCATAAAAAATTAATATTTAATCCAACTGTGTGGTTGATAAAGTAATTATTTGAGTACATGGCATGTTTGTGATTTCTTAGATGTAACTACATGTAAACCTAATTTGGTGAGTAAATTTGTTTTGTAATCCTACATTAGAGAGCGTCCTCGCATTAATTCATCCTTAATTGACTTTGACAAACTCCGACAACTGCCTGATGGATTGTTTGGGCGAGAATATGTCAGAGGGATGGACCTTCATGTAAGTTTGTCTCATTTTACCATCAAACCTTTTCAGTTCTTACCTTTCATTAGCTATATATAAAATTGGTTGGTTTGTTAGTAAACAACACCCCTCTGTTCTTTATAGGGGGCCTTTTCTTTTAAATGAATGGTATTACATGGTGACAGTAATCAGAGCTTTTCAACTTTGTCGCAGATATATGACAAATAATTAACTTCTTTAAAAATTACAGCTTGGTTTAAAATCTTGAATTCCAACATTGCTAATATTGCCAAAAAATAGTATGTGTAAATTATTTATCTGACTGGTATTAACAATCCATAGACATGTTATTGTACCCAGACAGAAAACATTATTAGTTCGTATTGTGTGATCGTCTGGGTGAGTGTAGTTCTGAAAAGAACTGTTGTTGGTGACTGACGTTTCGACAACCTGAGCGGAGTCAGAGTCAAGTGAATAGAGTTTGTCTCAGTTATTAACCAAGCATTATATTACTGAACAACTTACTTTTTTATAAATTTGAAAAATGTTATGTTGCTTTGTTTCTCTTTATTTACTGAACATTTATTGAAAAAGAGACTTACACCTGATGGTAGAGATGAGGTAAGAGGTGCAATGTTCTTGCCTTATATAATGAAGAGTATAATCTGTATCTCATAATATTATAAATATTGACCCTGGAGAAATTATTATGAATGAATAAATGTTATTGAATTATGAATGGTGATCAATTCATTGAAAATGAGAAGTAATGAATATTAATTATTGAAAGAGGTCAAGATTCTTCCATACAGACCAACTAAGATCGTTTATAAAGATGTTAATTATATGACAAACAAGAACAACTTAATTTGTTTAATTTAACTGTTTTCTAGGTAACTGACACTTTGCTTGTGACCAGAGATGAGCTGAACTTAACTCTGCCAAAGTTTGCTTGTCCTTTTGTAACTGTTTCACTGCAAAACATTACCAGTCTAGATGGCAAAATCTAACTGCTTCCAATATCAATTTGAGCCAATCAAATTCATGAATTTGGTAGTTCCCAGTCCTTGTGAGACACAGCCATATAAAAAGGTGGAATATTAGTGAATTGTGGGAATTAAGAGATATATATAAAAAGGAAAATTGTATGTTTAAACAGTTTGAGAAGCTGCCACAAAAAATACCGTGCTTTGCAGCTGTTCTGATTTAGTTCTTTGCCATTCAGTTAATAGTATTTTGTGTGTACTCTGGTTTAGGTGAAGTTTGTTGATGACAAAGACCTTGCATATGTTATGCAAAGATATAGAGAAGTTCATGACTTTGTTCACACTCTTGCTGGTCTGTCCATCAGGTGTGAATCTCATCACAAATACACAAATAACAATTATTGAGATCAAGTGATAATAGTTATCATGGAGTACCTGCTTTTCATAATGCCAGATGTGGGAATAAACTCACTTTGACACAATTGATGCACATTAAACACATTTATGGATGTTTTAACTTTGGCAAGCCAAACCAAAATCCTCCTTACTTATTATTAATTATTATTATTATTATTATTATCACAAGACTATCTCTGTAAGGGGGAAAGATGAACACTATCCTCTGATATGATTAGTCATTTAACTAGTAAGCTCTGTGTTGCCTTCTCGTAGCCTGTGACAGTAGTTGGTGAGATTTTGTTCAAGTAACGGAAGCTGTGAACCTGTCAGGAGAATGTAAAATAGTCAAGTTGGGAAATAGATCTTTCCTTGTTGATTTCCCCCAGGCCATTTCTGTAATGTGATTATTTCCACTGACAAAACCAACCACTTGAACAAAATCTGGCCGGCTACACTGGCAAGTCCATTTGGGATTACCCACTTTTTCCTACAAAAATGATTGATAAAATAATTCCTTTATTTGTAACCAAGCTTGCTACAGAGCTCTGGATATTGGCCTTTTTTATGTATGTTTATCGGACCTTAAGAACTTGGCCATTATAAGGTCATCTTGACCTCACACTTGGTCAAATAACTCATACAGTATGTGAATGATAGTTTCTGTATCTCACCATCAGTGTTCCTCATGAAATAGCTGTCAAGTGGTATGAAATGATTCAGACAGGACTCCCAATGTGTGTGTTGAGCTCATTTGTTGCACCTGTCAGGTTAACATCACGGTACGCTACTATATGGTCAAATTGTTGTGGTTGTTGTTTTTATTTGTTTGTTTTTTTGTCATGTGACTGTGTTGCTTTCAGCAAACTTGTGTTTCAAAAAATCATATCTTGAGGCTAAGCACATGAAAACAGATCTCTCCAATCACAAAACTGGAAGCCACCAAGTAGTGATTGGTTTATATTGTCTTCAAGGTTGTTCTCGTTTTGTTTCAACGACTTTTTGAGAAGGGCTGATGGGATGAGATTTTCCCCTTTGTCTGAGAGATTCATAATAACACGCTTTGTATGCTGGCTACAAGGAAAATGAACATTCTAGTCAGTCTTCTTTGGTTTCCTTTGCATTTTCATACTTATGGCTTAAGACTATTATAATAGTTTAATGGTGATTGGTAGAATTCTACTGGTTTAGTTGCTGCAATTTGATTGGTTGAGTTACAATTAGATTATGAGCTCGATAGTTGACGAGGGCGCATATCACGCATAGAAATCGAGAGCAAATAATCTAATTGCTTTTGTATAAATCTACTAGTGGTTCACAATTGTACCTAAATTCTTGTCACAGACACTTGAAACACGCCAAGAGGTGGGCGTCGTTTTAAAAAAAGGTACACTGCTATGCTACTCACTATCTATTACACAATAGATAGTGAGTAGCGTAGCCAATCAGAGAATGGCATTCGTAATAGAACGCTACTAGATTTATACTAACAGCCATTACGATGCAGAGAGCTGGAGGTCCTCTCTAAAATAGTGAAGTTTTCTCGTTTTCGAGGAGTTATGAAATGACATTTAAACACGAGTGAATAATTAAATTCCTGAGAAGTCTAAACGGAAGGGCATGCACAGTTTCGTGACAAAAACTAGAAAATGTTGAAAAACTGATGAGCATTTGTACACTGTCAATATAGGAAATTCCAAAAGAGAATGCAGTCCACGCGATTTTTCTAAAGCGTAAAGTTAAGTACGATGTACGAAAACAATATTGGAATTACTCATCTATCACAGAATAGATAGAGAGTAGCTTAGCCAATCAGAGAACAGCAGCTAGTGGATTAATACCAATTAATAAACAATAGTGTTTCTGTCTAGGAACTATCAGCTGATAGTTGCCCCTTGGAAATTTGATGTTAGTAAACCAAATATTTGCCCGACAAGCGAAGCTTTGAGGGCAAATATGTTAGTTTAAAGAACATCAAATTTCCAAGGGGCAACTATCAGACCAAGAATTCTACACTCTATTGTCTTTACTGTTTACCACTAAATTTCTTCCATACGCCAGTTCAAAAATCATATTGAATTTTTCAACTTTCTTAGATGAAAGCCGTTAAAGTCAAATGTAAAATTTGAAAATGAAAGCAAACAAAACCCACTGTCAATTGTTTACTTCTGTAAGCCCGCTTATGTACAAAAATATTTTCACGGACGACTACTGTCCATCCGAATGTCCATGACTACTGTTCATCCGAATGTCCATGACTACTGTTCATCCGAATCCACTGATAGTGTTTCTCCACGGATGAACACTATCGCGTGACGTAATTAATTTAAACCAATAAGAATCGAAGAAAATTTAGTGGTGAACTTATTGTAAGATTTGATAGTTGATTCAGCCCTCGGCCTAGAAATCTCTAGCCTGCGAGCAGGGTCACCCTTGAGTTACGCGCGCGAGCAGCGAGGAACAAAGAAGGAGGCTGGGGAAGAGGCGGAAAGAAAGTGCGCTTTCTCGTCTCGCGGCTTCGCCGCTCGATTTCGCGCTCGCGGCTACGCTGCACTCGCTTATGCTCCCACGTTAAGAAATCTCGAGCCCATAATCTAATCGCTAATTAAAATTAATTATTCCTCACTAAGCTCTTGGGAACGTTTCACAAGATTGGCTGATAAAATGGTATTCAAACAATAGTAACACCCTAAACTAATAAGAGCTTCGTGCTAACATGATCAATTAGAGGTTCTAGAGAGATTCATGACAATAGTAGTAGCTTATTGTTTTTTTGTGTATTTATTCACAGAGAGCGGGCCAATCTGAGGAAATATTACATCCCATGGGCTGTATACTGTGGATATCAATCCAAGTTTTTTATGAATGTTTACTTCGAGAAACATTTTGAGGAACCGATAAATGACTTACGGCAAAGACTGAACGTTGTTTCAGCTCCAAAAATACAAAAGTAATCTTCACATGTGAAACTTACTGGTAGCAAATAGCGAAAAACAAAAACTATTGTTATTGTACATACCGTAATGAAAAAAGTAATAAAGATTATGTCTGTGAAAAGGGACTGCTTTTACTCCTTGTATCTACTTAAGTAATGATCACACTGCCTTGATTTGCTCTATCCTCCTACGCAGACTCGTTTTGTTTTTGTCACGCAATCTTCCTTCTTGTGTAGACAGGATATAAAGGATAGCTATGATTGTTTCAAACAAAATTTAATCTTTTTCAAGCGAGTTAACATATCCAAGTCGTTGCGAATGCCATTTAGCAAGAGGAGAAAGTTTCTGGACTCTAAGCAAATGTTCCTCGGAGGTCAGGTGATGTCCTCCCTTTTTCTTGCCTTTTTCTGGCTCTTTGACGAGCTTCGTAAATCCACCAGTTTGGTTTTTGGTAATTTATCTTCGCTTTGTTCTTCTGCAGTGACACGAAGTCTCTTTCAGGTCGCAGTGCACTAGCTCACTGAAAGTGCACCGGTGCGGTGCAGAAAAGTGCACCGATGCAGTGCACCGGTGAGGTGCAGTGGTGGTGTACTGGCCAAGTTTGGTCCCTGGTTATTTTTTCTGATGATCAACGATTTTAAATTAGATGCTCTTGCATGGAAGTACGTTGATGACACCAATATCGCCCAGACAGTACCCTGAGGCTCTGTTGGTAGTGTACAAAATGCTGTCTCCGTTGTCGAGGTGTGGTCCCAACATAACAGGATGCAGTTGAATGTAGACAAATGCAAAGAGATGGTCATAGACTTTAAGAACTCTTATAATTTCTCTCGTACAGTTGTCGGTAGTAAAGAACTGCCGGTATGTAGCAGTGTTAAAGTTTTAGGCGTTACACTGAATCTGTGCAAGCTTGAAATGCAACGAGCATGTTACCGAGTGCATAAAGAAAGCAAAAACGCGTCAGCCTTGCATTTTTACTTTTAAAGCGAGGAAACGTGCCATCTAGTGACATTGTAGCCTTTTATTGTGCCACCATTAGACTGCGCCCCTTGTTTACCATCACGCGCTATCGCAATATCTTAGCGATGACATTGAGAGGGTCCAGAAGAGAGTACTTCCCTCAAGAGATTATCAAGGTAAGAGAGTGAATCGCCCATGTATAGGTC
>CM042748.1:40222752-40228203 GCA_022496165.2 Catalaphyllia jardinei | reverse complement strand
GTAAGAGAGTGAATCGCCCATGTATAGGTCCTCTAACTAAGCTAATCTCTCTTAAGTTAATTTTAGGCGTGGTACCCAGTATTCCGAGAATGCTACGCGTGATGCGTGGACAGCCGAAGACGACTTTCTTGAAACTACTAAAACTACCTGCAGGAGACGAAATGGCGGGAACGTCATTGTATATGTTTTGATTTCGTTTCATAGCAGAGATGTCCTCAGCACTCTCAGCCATCTTTTTTGTTCGGCCAGCCGTTCCCTAGTTTTGTGCTTGTTTGGCTGTTAATTATTTGGCCGTTTATATCGGGGATTCACTCTCTTACCTTGATAATCTCTCGCCGAGTCTCTATTATTTCCTCATCTCATTTGTCTTATTCTGAGTACCTAGCCAAGTACGGTCTGGACACACTCTTTGTCAGACGCGTTGCGCAATGCACAGTAAGCCATTTGATTCCATTACGTCTCCTGGGCATAAGCTTTTTCCTTTGTTTCCTCCAAGTACTCCTAAACGGTACAACCTTAGGCGCCCCAGAGCCTAAGCCACACCTCGCGCGAATACTGGCCGATTCAGGCATACATTTATCAATAACATGTGTGTTTCCTCATGTGTACACAGCCCATGGGAATACAAGCTTCCTCAAAGAAAGCAATTCCGCATCCTAAAAAAGTGTCAGGGAAAATATTAATTTGATTGTGTTGTCTACGAGATGATTTCATGAAAGAGCGCAATCGTAGTCTTAACTCGCAGACTGATCCCATACGCGCAAACCTCTTTGTTTAAAAGAACATCCCATTACGAGCGCCGTAGCTAGTAACAGGCAAACCGAGGCACTTGCCTCGGTAATTTGTGTTTCGTTTTTATTGTTTATAGTCGTCATAAACACCCTAAATACCTAGGAAGAGAATTTAACCACGGACACTGCCTCAGTCAAAATTCTTTCATGGACGGTGCCTCAGTCTTCACTCTTTTCTGGCTACGGCCCTGAATAACGTATTGCCTTATTTACTATTTAAACATGTTTTATCATTCGTAATGACGTTAGCCAAACGTCAAAACCTCGTCAAAAACTTTTAATACGCTTTTACGAAATATCTCATCGCAATTTTTTATTGCTAAATGTTTTGAAAAACCCTTTTTTTACTAAACAGAATTACTAGATTTTAATTTTGTGTAGTTTATATCCCTAATGCGAATATTAGTTGTAGTCTATGATAGCATAAATTTATTCCTTTCTTTCAAATGTATTTTACAGTCTTAACATTGTAAAGTTGCGCAATTCAGTCCGTGGACTGCGATGTAACTCTCAATAATCTACGTGTCTGTCTGTCCGTAGTCTGTTCGTCTGTCTATTCAATGCTCCTAAGCGGTACAACCTTAGGCGCCCCAGAGCCCAAGCCACACCTCGGAAGTGGACATGTATGGCATACCCTGAAAACGGGTGCCCTGAAAACTAGTCTAGCAGCTGAATTTTTTACAATAAGAGTGATGTAATCGGCTGTGAAGCAGTGTAGAGTGTAATCGTCAAAGCATTTTAGTGACATTAACGATCTCAAGCATTGCAAACACTGCACGTGTGCCATTTCAAGAAATACCTCAACACACCGCAGGCACACTCAAACGGAACTATTTTTTTTGTCCTCTATGGTGTTTTTGGTCACCACCGGACGAAGAAAAGCATTTCTATGAATTCAGTTGGATAAGATAATATGCCGAGATGCGCGTAACCTGCGATCAGGCCGCGTTCTTTTTTTTTTCTCAGTTTTCCCTGCTGTTAAAAAAGCCTGATCGTAGGTTGAGATGCGCGTGATTTATTGATTTTGGTGTCGTAATAGTCAATTATTTGTTTTGGTAAATGTAGATTAATTATCTTACGTGCAGTGCTTAACCGTTTCAGTACTGGTCTTCTCGGTCGCGCTACAAACGACGCTCACTTTTAAAAATTCATAAATCGGGTTTTAATCAAATGCGGCATCCTTCTTAGTTTCATAGAAAATGATACAAAGATTTCATTACGCGAAAAACATTTTTTGAAGTTATAGAACTCCTACAATCCTAACAATTAGGACACAAAACAAGTTTTAACCCTTTGAAAATCTTACCCGTTATTCAAAGTGAAGAATGATCATCGCAGTAAATTTTCCAATTTAAGCAATTGGAAAGAAGAAGCCTGAAAAAATCAAGGCTTCAACACGGGAGAATGAACTCAATAAATTGACCTCGCTCCCAATTGCTTAAATTGGAAAATTTACTGCGATGATCATTCTTCACTTTGATCTACAACCGCAGTTCAAATATATGAATTATTTCATACATACTTCACATCAATTTACCCGTTATTCTTAATCGTTTTCTCGTCACCCCGTGACTCATTACTTGTGAAAAAGACTCCAAAAACAGTACACAAAGAAAAATAATGTAAAACCCATTTTACAACAAGTTCTAATTTTGTTATTATATCTCTACCCTTTTCAACGCCTCATTGTAACCAGTGCGTCATCAAGTTAACTCTTGAAACCCAAGAGCACTTCGGTCGGAAATAGGCGACAATAAGACAGTCTCGTTTTCAGATGAGTATTTTTATTGCCTACAGACTATACATTGAGAAACACAGAAGCAATTTTCTTCTTTTCTTCTTTCTTGTGTGCAGTCTTTGTTCCTGTGCTAAGAAGAGGGAGCCTGGTGACCAACAGTGCGGCAGCTGAACTTACGAATACAAGATAACAAACACTCCATATAGAATGGTTCCAGTAACACATGGAAATTCAGACAAGTTTGTTTACAAAGTTAAAATTCGAAGTGGCTCTTTAATTCAGTCTCTTCTTAGTGGGAAGGCTTCTTCTGTCACACCATCTTTTGTGACAACACTGATGACAACGGCATCCCCAGTGTAAATATCTCGCTCAGCAGCTGCAGTGAAAACATCTTTCACCAGGAAAACTGCTTTTTCTTTAGTCAAAGGAACCTCAGTTGCCCCTTGTTGGTTCTTAAACCCAATCTTAAAAACAATAAGATGCAACCAGATCAAGACAAATGCTAGTTCAT
Organism: Catalaphyllia jardinei; assembly: GCA_022496165.2. Classification (NCBI taxonomy): domain Eukaryota; kingdom Metazoa; phylum Cnidaria; class Anthozoa; order Scleractinia; family Caryophylliidae; genus Catalaphyllia; species Catalaphyllia jardinei. The sequence goes on along the minus strand of CM042748.1, from coordinate 40,225,163 downwards.
ATTATTTACTATAATATGATATTAGCAAATTTACTAGAACTCTAAGTTTTATATGATTTTAGTAGTAATCTACATTTTTTCAAGGAGTGTGTGCCATTTCCTGCACTAACAGACCATAACAGCCATATCAATACTTTTTCTTTAGTCAACGGAACCTCTGTTGCCCCTTGTTTTACAACTTAGTGCCAGAATATATTAGCTGCAAAATAGGGAAGCATTCCAATGCACACGCTTACAATCTCCCCAACAGTGAAGATCTAAACCTGCCAGAATGCCGGACAGTGGCTGCCCAGCACGGTTTCTGTTATAGGGCAGCAAAAGTGTGGAATAGTCTCAACAACAACACTAGAACTGCTCAGTCATTGAGATCATTTAGAAAGTATGCAAAGGCAGAAATAGGATACTGGCGTCTCAACATACGACTACAGTATATTAGTACATTGTTAGTTATTATTATTATTGGTAGTAATTTTAAGTCATATACCAAGAAAATGTATGTCATCATAGTTTAAATCAGTAGACATATTCATATTGTAAATTAATTCTGAAAAACTCCTTGGGGAGAGGTAATAAAGCATTATATTGTATAGATCATCATACAGCTTACCTGATTGTCAAGCAATGGTTGTAGAAGGGCAGAGGCTGAGCCACCAGCTCTGTAAGTCTCTCTTTCATAAGAACCCACAGGGTCAAAACTAAACACACATCCTTTACCTGAACACAGCAAAATATCAACATTACTGTATTTAGTCAGAGAACAACTAAGATTAAATATGCAATTTTAAGCCATTGCTCAGCATAGCACCTCAGATGACCTCCAGCTCTGCAATGATAATGGAAATGATACCCATTCCCAGTCAGAAATAATATCAGCCCTAAGTGATTCTCATTTCTTTCAAAATGACCCCAAAATAAGATCCAAGTAATGCAAAAGATATTCATAACAATTGCCCAACACTTTCAATGTATTTTTGCCTCAATGGGTGCACATCTGCTATGGGTGACATATAATTAAGATACATCTAATCTGTTGTCTTCTGTTTGTCATAGCCCAAGCCCAAACTTAATTTTTTAACAAAAGGCAGTCAAAATGCATGAAACATTAAAAATAGAATATTACACTACATGCAAGCAGTAATGTGTTACCTTCATTGTCCAACCCAGCCAAGATATTGTATGTATAGTACGGGAAAAAGCGTCGATAGTACAAAACAGTCGACAACATCTGAGCAATAGCTGGACAGCTGAAAGAGAAATGCATAAAATGGCTGTTATGTGAAATAGAATAAATTCTTGCCCTCAATAAAGCTAATGGATACAAAGAGTAACGTAGCTGTGAAGGTTCAGTTTTACCCTTAGCACATTCTCGTCCCCAGAGGCTAGGCCGTGCTGCGCTCCCTTTGGTCAGCACCAAGAATCGCGACCTCTGGCTTTTTGTCCCGTGACATTCTGGTTTTGAATGGCTTTGTAAACACAATAGATTGGGACCAGACCAATCAGATTTGTCAGACTTGACTCTGAGCATGCGCAGAGTGGCGGGAAGCCTGTGAATCGCGGACTTCCAGTGTTGGAGCTGGCCAGAGGTCGTGATTCTTGGTTCTGATCAAAAGGAGCGCAGCCTCTGGGGACGAGAATGCCCTTTGCACAAATTACCGGTATTTTTCTTCTTTTGTTACCATGTGTGGCACTATGAATTTTGTTACGAAAAATAATTGCGTGACTTAGAAGGTTCGCGTATATGCTAATTTCGTCTAGAAGTTTCATGCATATTAATTAGTTTTGTGTCAAGGTGACTAAGCAATTTATTTTAGTCGTTTACGTCTGCTGCTGTAAATAGCTTCTTATTGTAATGTTTCTTTATTTAGTAGGGCCGGAAAGTTCTAGAATCTTTCGTCATAAAGTATGTAAGAGAAGCGATGTAGTGTTTAGATGGTTTTATTTCCCAGAGTGTTGAGAGAATAATCTCGTGAGTCAGTAGTGTTAACTGAAGTGTGACGAAGGTCGCATGTAAAGCTTGAAGGCTTTGTGAAGTATTGACGGAGGTCATGTTTGTTTAAGTGTACCAGAGAGGTTACGTGTATTAGGCAGAGGCAGTGTTTATACAAGAGTGACGGGGCTCAAGTGTATTTACAAGATTAGCGTGTGCTTGTTGTGAAGTCTTGTAGAATTACTGCGTCCGTGTGGGATAAATATCCTTGATGTGTTTTCCAACATCCCTGTGTTCTCTTTGGACTGCAAACTACCTGCCACTTTAAACATTCGAACTCATAACAAATTTTATCTTTTGGTGGTATAAAACTACTAGCAGGAGTTCTACCACAGAAATTAATATCATTGTCTTATTGGGTATGCTACTCATCCTATTGGCTCACTATCTATTACACTGCAGATAGTGAGTGGCCTGGTGGTGT
>CM042748.1:40205252-40220252 GCA_022496165.2 Catalaphyllia jardinei | reverse complement strand
ACGTGAATTTGTCTGAGTTGTAAAACTACTGCAGTAGCTGTAGTTTTGTACTTTTACCAGATAGCAATATTATTTCATTAGATTCGGCATAATAGCAGGAATATTCGAGACCTTGCTTTGTGACACCAGCCAAAGTCAAGGGTATCAGCAAACGTTTAAAACTGTAAACTCATCGCAGTTTGCTTCCGACCTGCAGTATAAAATGCAGGAAATGTGTCTTTTTTGTTTCATGCTAAGCTAAACAGTAACTTTTAGAAGCAGGGTTAGTTTGAGTGTTAGTAATTCATAGGATTAGGGTTAGAGCTAGTCTAGAGTCCGCACTAGGCTAGCCTTCTATGCAGATTCTTTAGGCTCATCATACAATCTTCCTCCCCCAGCTAAGGGTACATTCCTTGCCGTGTTTGTAGTGTTGTAATAAATTGTTTTTGCTACTAGACATCAGTCTCTTCCTTCTCTTTTTTTTACTGTAGCAAAATGAAGTGTTGAAAACGTGCCGTTCCACACATTAGCCACTTGTGTTATTTGTCATGAAGTGTCCTCCCCTTCATTTTTTTTTTTTGGCAACTGAATTTTTTTATGGCAACCATTTTACAATTGAAGGTCACCTAAAGGCAACTTTTTAAAAAGTGAGCTTGGAATGCTGCAAGAAGGACAATGGCACACCAGTACTAGCTTATGTGTACTGACACTGGCATACAATAAAATTATTGCATGCCAAAGACTTTAAGCAATCATCATACGCCTTTCTTAAAACCAACACAAAGGCTCCTCCTTGAAACCTACAAACTAGGTGTTCCCTTCCTAGACATTAATATAGTTAAATGGAATTTAACACAGTTATTGACTAGGAGCTTATCTGGTCTGTAGCGTTCTTGTAGGCGGTGTTAGTATCTTGGCCATCTGTTAGCGTTTGTTGAGCGTTTGGTGCATTCTGTAGCATTTTGATATAGTTTATGAATGTACATAGTTATGGCCAGGAGGTAGTATGGTCAGTGACGTTTGTTGTAAGCGTTGGCCAGTGTCTTGGCCGTGTCTCAGCGTTTGTTTAGCATTGGTGTGTTCCATAGCATTTGCAGCAGTCATGTGGCTGTGGGAGCCCTGGGGCTTACTTTGTCCAGCAGTATCCCTGGTTAGTTCATGCATTGTTGTCCCATGTGCTTGCAGCGTGTTCATTGTTCTGTTAGCGTGCTGTTTGTGGGTTCAGTTTTTGTAGTTTAGCGGCTCTCAGTGTTCCCTCCCTATCACCTCGACAAATAAAGTTGTTTTTTTCCACTGAGCTATCTGGCTCAAGTGTGACAGGTGCCTGAGGGGGGCTTGGTGCGGGGGGCTTGTGGCTTGGTTGCAGGTTGGGCAGGCCAGTCAGGTGTTCTAGTGCCTTGGGGTTATGATTGTGGTTGCAGCCCCTGGGCTTCTTGGGCACCTACCCTCCATTAGCGACTTGGGTGTTAATGGGTATTATCTTTGTGATACATCAATCCCTTTATGTAGAGGAGCAGGACTGTTACAGTAATGATGGTGCTCATCTCCCTACAGCTGTACCTTGTGGTTGGGGTTTCATTCCAGACCCAGCATCGATTGGGCTTAGTTTTGTTGTATCTCTGCTCTGAAGGTTTTTCTCCAGGTTGTCTTATTTTCCTACCTCCACAGAAACAACTTTTCCAAATTACAATTAAACTTGGAAGCAGTGGAGAAACTTTAACTCCATGGATATGCCACTTTTAATTCCTAGATCAATTTTAGATTTCTTTTGAGCCATAACATTTCATAAGAATTGCTACTTTCTGGCAGTTTACTGCTAAACTTTATACATTAACAATATTATTGCTGGCTAACTTTTGATCAGCTTGGAATTAAAAAGTCTCTGTGCATCTGTTCAGTGTCTTCATGATTTAATAATACATAAACTAGGTAATGTGGTGTGTTGTTGATTAAAATTGATCATGTTCATTTCTTAAAACAGTGTGCATGGGACATTGGACTCTGTTGATCAAGTAAGTATTACATGCCCTGCATAAAATATAAATAAATAAAAGATCACATTCATGATGACATTGTTTATTTGCAGGACAAGGCAGGACCCTTACATGATAATAATAATGTAATAATAATAATGAAAATTTGTAGTGGCATTTCCACAAAGTGGCTCTTCATCCAGTGTTTCCTTATCTTACATGACAAGTTTCAAGTTTTATTATTTTTAGACTGTTTACAAAAGAGATACAACTTAATATAACATAGTTTACAATAATACAGAAATAAAAATACAAACAAAAGTTAGCCAGAAAAAAAACAGTATTTAATCATGTACAGTGACCAAAGTAGCCAATAAGCTTTCAAGTTGGTCACTGTCATATGGAGCAGTTTCATTCACATCGGACACCTGCCAAACCTCTTCTTGCTGACTAAAAAATAATGTATCAGTTCAAGTAATCCTTGGAAATGTTCAGAAACGTCTAATTACCTTTGTCTTTCTTCTGAAGGCCCTCGATGATTTTGACCACCTTTTAATACCTCATATGATCATCTGTTGTCTTCGAATGTCTTTGTACTAACTTTGGTTATCATAGTTGTAATTTTCGCTGCAGTGTTTCACTCTTTTTGAACCTGTCAGAACTGAGTTCTCTTTTCTAGTGTATTATCATTATTATTATTATGTAAGCACTTTCTTTACTTTCTTTCAATAATTGCTAAAATAAATTTGCATGCCTGTAGGCCAATGATGTGAATGAAACTGCTCCATATTAACTTACCAGTAATGCCTTTTTTGTTTAATTTTTTGGTTATTATATTTTTTCATAGTTTCTGAACATCAAGTTAACAGATATAAGCCTGACAGATCCAGACAAGTATCCTCATATGGTAGTGTTCAATAACTATATTATTCTTATTTTACTACAAACTGGATCACTGGATAATCCAATTCATTTGCTTAGTCATCATGGTGTAATTTTTGGGGGCATTTTTGTTTTAGTTTTCTATATCTTGGGGTGCCTCTTTGGCTGTCTGTCATTATTTTCATGTCCAATGCATGCACCTGGAATAATGTTAATCACCAGTTCCTGGCTGTTTTGGGGGGAAACAAGAAAATTCAGGTACAGATGAAAGATAAACAAAGGGTTCCGTGGAGAAAAGAAGACTGGAACAGGATTCCGTGTTATTATTTTTTTGTGTGTATAAAGCACGTTGAACTATGTCTATGTATTACGATAGCTTAATAGCACTGTGATTGATAGGTTTTGGTGTGTGCATGTTGTCTGTTAACTTATGATTCATCTGTAAAAAGTACCCTAACCTTGTTTTATTTTTGTTTCTAGTTATCTGTGAAGAACTGTTTCATCAGAGGATCAGTAGTAAGATACGTTCAACTTCCAGCAGAAGAAGTAGATACGTCACTGCTACAAGACGCAACAAGGAAAGAGGCAGCACAAAGTAAAGCATAGAAGCAAGCCTGAGTGGACAGACTAAAACTGACAACAACAATGCCAAGAACTCAACTGAAGAAAAAATAACAGTTGAAAACTATTTAACAGAACCTCTACGAAGTAATTTCTTAGATTTTGAACCCTTTGATCATCCAAGTCAAAGAACCTTGTATGCATGTATATTGAACCCTTCAAACAAAAAATAAGATTGGGTGAAACTGCATTCTGTTTCCTGCACCTATTAGTAACAAGCACTTCCTTGTACGCCCTGTGCTGCCGTCAATTATCTTTGCAGACGTCCCAGGAACAAAGTTTGCTTCAATCTTATAAGCATTGTAATTATAAGTGACGGCAGTGTGCTTTAAGTTTTAAACTTCGTAGCTCGCGTGTTATTACATGAACGTGCAGTAAGAAGTCTTACATTTTTTATGATATCCATCAGGAACAACTGATTAGATAAATTAGTTTTTAGTGTTTTAGCGCACTTAATTTACAGTGTATCTCGTTGACAAAGTGCCTAAAAGCAGATAATTGCATTATTCTGAAACAGTCTGGGGATTTCAGTTTCTTTGGCCGCGGTGGCTGAATTATGTCACCAGAGTACACTGGAATGGTGCCCTCTGTGATTGTCACTTGTGTAGATACACTGTATACATATGTTGCCTTGTTCTAGCTACATATCTTTTTTATGTATCAGTCGTTATTTGTAAGGAGAATTTTTTGTTTTGTCACATATTTTGTTACATATTTTTGGAAATGACAAAATCAATGCAAAAAGCTATAAGATAATAATCAGTGTACATGTATTGCGTGTGTTTCACCCAGTTCAACCGCAGCGCTTTAGTAATGAAAGTTAGTCAGATAAATAGTAATGTTAATGAAAATTTTTTTTTCCAACGAAAGTTCAGATCATTCGTAAGTCAGTAGCTGACCTTTTGCATTGGGATAGTCCTCTGAGTAACGTTTTGACAGCCTCAGCTGAAGGTAAGAGATAACTCCGCTAAAGTTGTTAAAACTTCAGTCACTGAAAAAAAAACAAGCTCCTTTTGGAGCTTCCTCACTTGGACGATCACAAAAGACGAAGTAGCCACTGAATTTCCTTTATGACATTACGCAGTGATAGAACCCAAAAAAGAAAACTTTGTAAAGGACCTCTTTAAATAAAAAAAAATAAACTGTTAACTAAACTTCTTCATTTTTTAAAGGTTCCTCTTGGCTTAATTAACAGTTAGATTGTTTCTAGTTCTTCCGAGGACACCGATTCTTTTGGAAATCGTGACCAGTAGCTTATCCACGTGTTGTTTTAAATTTAGATTTGCATGTATTAGCACACAAAGGTATTTATGATGATGTGCTTGATATCACCAAAGCCAGTCAAACTGATCCGCCCACTCCTTGACAACTGTGAATACAGCGTCATTCAGAATCCCGGGGACTGAATCAACTAAAAAGAACGGGGGTGTTCATCGTACCTTGTAAGGGTTAAGGTGATTCCTCAGAAATAGAAGTTCCCGATGAATATTTGTGAAACTTTCTCTGTATGTTCTCTATACCAAGCACTGTTTTGGAAAAAAAAGATAGGTCACCATCCTGTCCGATAAAGAATTTTTAATTCTTTTTTTTTTAATTAAAGAGGATAATATGTTCCCTATTATTATGCAATAAAAAATATAGGTCACCGTGCTCGTTAAAAAGAAAACTAGCATTTATTTCGATATCGAACTTAGCTTGAGGGAAATGTCGTTGTGTACGTGCACGCGCTCATTTACGCTCGCTAATGACGCAAAAATTGTGCGCAATAGGGATGCGCAATGTAATTATACTGAGGAATCACCTTTAAAATTGGTTTTGGTAGCTCTTCGCGTGTATAGCCTCAAAAGAAATATTTTCAAGCCATGCCCACAAAACAGTAATCATGGTGTTAGGTATTCTTTTCAAAATTCCCGACCAGCACCCCGTCCTGTCTTAGATAGGAGTGTCCTATCCCTCCCACCCCCCTCACCCGCTTTCAGACCTGAATGCTTCTACCAAACTATTCGTTCCCAGTGAAATCTGATGTGCAGCATTGCTGTATACATACTAACACCAATCCTTTTTCGTATTGTCATAGACTGGGTAATGGGGAACACATCAAGCAGTAGTTGCACTGGAATTCAGTGGAGCTTCTTTTTGACCTGGGGGCCTCTCTTTATAATTAACTTAATTGCACCGTATACTGGAAAAAAATATTACTTACAGTATACGCTTAAAAATTAATACAACTATACTAACATTTTTATATTACATAAGATAACATCATTTATTGACAAAATAGCTTTTTCATCGGTTTCCACTTAGGAATTTCTTCTGATGGGAAATGTCACATTTCAATATTATATTGAAACTTGAGGTGCCTTTGTACGTCAGTTGACTGCTAAAATAATACAGTTGATTGCATTTTTACAAGGCAAACAGTTTGTGTAGCCCAAGAGAACATGCAGAGTCAAGGGAGAACTCTACTTCAATTTTTGTCACCTCCCCAATCCAATTAGTCCAAGCGCTCCAGAGCCCCCGGGGGGGGGGGGTACTTAATACTTAACAAAGTTTAATACGGGGAGGCTCCGCCCTGAGGTTCAAGCTCTTACCCTTTTATATACCATTTTGGCAGAAAAGGTACCCCTTTTACATACCTTTTATTGAAAAAAAGGTACCCCTTTCAGATAACTACTTTAGGAAGTCTTGTTATCATTTTCATGTAGTGCTTAATAAATATACTGACAAAGCCATAAGGGGCGTCTATTCGAAATATTATAATTAAAGCCCTTGTAAATACCTAAATGACCGATTTCCCTACCCTTTTATATACCTCATCTTGTGAAATCCCTACCCTTTTATATACCTGAAGCGTGAAAAAGGTACCCCTTTCGGCGGAGCCTCTCCGTATAGGCCATTATAGGGAGTACCCTCCCCGCCCCCCCGGGCTCCAGAGTGGAAAAAGCCTGTGACAATGGCAAAAGAGCTGCTTTATGGTTTCGGGTTTACAATCGCAAAGAAAGCACTCATCGTGATCTTTAATACCCCTTTTCATTAACAATACATTTGTGCTAACACTGCTATGGAGTATCCTATAATTAAATTGAAAGCTTCTTAACTTATATTACTAGCAAGGTGTTTATTCCACTATTGTATCATAAGTGAAACTTGTCACCCCATCGGTTCCAAATATAGTCCTTCTATATTTTGAGATTTGACCACATACAGGTAAACGTTTAGCAAACTTTCTAATCTCAAATTCCCATGAAGCCGGAATTGCGCAAATAACACCAAATGCTTGTAAGGGGGTGCACTTAAAAATTTAAATTTATTTATCAAGTCGGTTGGTGACAAAAGAGAATAACCGAATTCATCTACAAGAGCATTGACGTAGCGTAAATGTTTTATCTACCACGACCTATAATAGAACACAGATTTATTCGATAGGCTGTGACATGTACAGTTCACGAACATTATACTCTGCCATGATTCAACCAAATTCCTCCAGTAAGCATTTTCCACAAAAGAGCTAGCTAAGACTGATAATGATTTTTAGCTTAGCGACATAACATCGTCCCAATATAGGAGATCGGACATCAAGAGCCTATTCCATTCTGCCAGGAAATCTTAAAAGCCTTAGCGAACGATCGAATATCGGTCGACATCTTCAATCCTTCATCGTCTATATCATTAATAGTTGTTTCCTTGCTATTTTATCACCCCAGCCTCCAAATGAAGGAGTAAACGAGTGTTTCCAACTCCTTAAGGAAAAATCATTTGGAGTAGGGAATGTGCTTAATAGGTGAACAAATTTAGATGCTGCAAGTGATTTCATTACCTGTATTTCAGTTGTCTATGATGCTCAAAAATCTTCAGGACCATGGGTCTAGAAGCTTTCTAACCTCATCTAACTTTATTCTGTAATTGTATTACGCCATTTGCTGGGATTCAGCAAAAAACGTTATCCCAAGGATTTCAAGAGGTTCATTAAAAACCCATGCTAAATGTTTCTTCGGATGTAGTACGTCTACCCAGCCATACCGCCTTAGATTTTTCTACGCTAACCTTCAGGCCGGAGCGTTCGCCAAAGAGCTTCAAGGCGTCTAGCTAGGCATACGGAGAGTGAGGTTTGGGTCCTATCCAAGAGCAAAAAAGCCGTTGTCATCTGTGTACTGTCCAAGCAAAAATTCTTCATTATTTACGGAAATTCCTTATAATTTGACCGTTTTGTTCCATTGCATCTGCGAGAATGTATGATGACAGGGGATCTCTGTGTCTAACACCTCTCTAGAGCAAAAGCGAATTGGAACAATGGCCATTGTATAAAATGGAGCTATTAATATTTTGCAGTAAAAGGTTTTAACCCACTGCCTTGTAGACTTCATCGAGGCGTCATCGAGGAAGTTCCATTCCACGGAATCGAACGCTTTCTCGAAATCAATTAACAATAGTAAGCTCTCTTGGTTATTGCACTTTAGTTTATCAGCCTAGTTTTTTCGGCTATGGATCTGTTTTTACGAAACGCTTTTCGCGTGTGTGATATAATGATTAGGAGAACCTTCTTAATATGATTTGCGTTGACAGCTGAAGCTATTTTATAATCGACCCCCAAGTAAAGAGATCGGTCTTTAATTTTTTAGTAAATGAAACCTTGTCTTCGGTTTGGTTTAGGAAAGGTAGTTATGAGCGCGCTTCTCTGGGTAACCTATATTTCACCCAAGCCATAGGAAAAACATTAATTGATCGCGCTAAATAATGGCTGAGGTCCTCCCATCATCATCATCATCATCATCATCATCATCATTTTATTTCTTCAAAAAATTACATATTTTACAGTTGGACTGGCCCGCGATTTATTAGTATTAATATAACTATGAAAAGTAGAACCTAGGAAGAAAGTGAGCAAAAAAAAAAAGAAAAAGACAGAAGAGAATGTATTTAATAGATATTTCTTTTTTCTTTGTTTGTTTGTTTATTTGTTTAGTGACATTTTAACTTAGAAATGATTCTGCAAATGTCAATGAAAGAATCTTCATCTTCAAGAACACTTAATAGTTTATTTTTAATTCTGAGTTTGAATGATTTCTTTGGTAGTTCTCTCAGAGAGCTTGGTATCTCATTCCATAATTTAGCACCCATTCTTGAAAAGGCGTTTTTTTGTATTTCAAGTCTTGAAGCTTTTATGTAAAAGTTTTCTGAAGTAGAAGAACGTGTGTTATAAGCATGGACACTGGTCGTTTTTGTAAATAAATTGCATATATTAATTGGGGCTGAAGCAGTGCTAACGTCGTGCATTAATTCAGATAAAGTTTTATAGTATAAAAAGTTTAGAGGCAAAATCTTGGCATTAATAAAGAGTGGAATGGTGTGTTCATTTTTCTTTGTTGAATACATGAAACGTAGTGCACGTTTTTGTAGTATTAAAATTTTATCTAGATGACACTTAGAGGCCTGACCCCAGACAGATAATCCATAAGTGATATAAGGAGAGATTAAAGACTGATAAATATGTAATAGGATGTGAAGAGGTAGAAAATGTCTTAATTTTGCAATAAGACCTACAGATTTACTAATTTTTAAAGTGATGTACTCGATATGAATCTTCCAGGAAAGATTAGAGTCAAAATAATATTAAAAAAAATTCGCAGTCAAACCATCCATCTCAGGACTTTTACCATCAGCTATAACCTTAAGGGCGTGTAAACATTCTTTAATAGAAATGTCGCCTTCGCAAGAGTCCTTGTCTTTATAGGACCCAACTTTTAATTCGGCCTTGTATTACCTTTGTTGCAGAAGAGAGGAAAAATGATCTGCCTTAAGTTTTCCTGTTCATTAATTATATCCTTTTGGTCTCAGTGATTACGGTAGCAACTTCAAAACTAAGCTTAGAATCAATTTGTTTGTATAATGTCTTTTCTCTAGATTAAAGAAAGTACCTTTTGATCTTGTAGCTATACCGCGCATTTTATGCCCTCTCAGCTCTTGTAGCTCACTTTCTTTTGGTTTCTTCACCAGGGAATACATTTAAACTCTGTTGAAGAATGTTTATTTCCACTTCTAGGAAATTTTCAGTCTTATCATTTTGCTCTAGCTTTTTCATAAGAGATAGTTTTACCGAGAAGTTGAAACTTAAGAGTTTCCGTGAATAATAGTTGGTCATTACTTGAAAAAGTAAGAGACTGGATGCTCTAAAACACCATTAACTTTGTATTATTCTACAATCCTTGACAGTAGGCTGAATCCGACAGTAAAGAATTGTTGAATTTACAGAACCCTTTGCCCCTTACCTGATGTGAGAAAATCATATTCATCACCGGCAATGAGTGATCCGTGCGATAGCCAGCACTAGTTTGGATTGACTCCACTATACCTGTTAAGTTAGTAGACACTTGGAAAAAGCCGAGTCTTACATGCTTTTATTTACTGTACGCACTCCACGTATAGCTACATCCAGTTTGTCCCTTAGATGCTCTGTACCGTCCAAGCACGGACTCGCCCGATTTCTCTACAAATCTGAAAGAAAATCTAATCAATTGGGGACCGTCAATAGGGACTCCGGAAACGTGGTGATAAATTATCAAAACGAGACGATAAATAACCCGAAGGCCCGATAAGCTTTGCTGAAGTTAATTAATACCTTCGAGCTGGACTCTGGAGGATCTTGACTATGTTGTTGATCTGGCACTGTTGTCTTCCCATCAGACACATTTGCAGGAGAAACCCAACCGACTCTGCAAGTATGTGGGCAAGTAAGCCTGGTTATGAAGTCCAAAATCACAGACCGTGACGGTGAAAACTTAACGTTCCAAGAAACAAATGATCCCATTAATCATTGATCAGTGGTCATTCTGTGGAGCTAGGAAGCCTTGTCAGTAATGACAGCGGAGAGGTAATGACAGCGGAGAGGGACATCACATCCCGAATCCCTAAAGCGAAGATCGCTTTCTGTCTGCTTCTACCTGCCTGGAAATCCCGACAGTTCACTCCACAAATAAAGATGAAGCTTGACGATGGCAATATCAAGACTGCACTCGCTCCTCTACAGTTCTGAGTGCTGGCGAGTCAGCAAGAAGGACAGGGACATCATCGTTACATCGTGGTCTCCGTCGCATATGCAAGATTTTCTGGCCGAATACGATTTCCAACGAAAATTAATTTTTTTACACGGGCGGATCTAGGATTTCTCTAGGGGGAAGGGGTGTGAACCTCGGGGTTACAGAATCAATCGGGTCTGTTTCCAAAATGTTGGAATGTGAGAATTGGAACCTTATTAAAAACCGTTTCCCCAGAAATACTAGCAATGCCACAAAGTAGAAATTGCAGTGAGGTACCTGTCCAGACCGTTTGCCTTGACTAATTTCTGCCATGATATTCGCAACTTATATTAATTATACACTGACTGGCTCTACTTGCACCATCCAGGAGATTCGTAAGCGGCGTACAAGATGGCTGTGGTACACGATAGGCAAGCGGCACAGGGGAAGGCCAAAGGGAACCTGCTGGAACATTGTGACAGGCGGCTGACCTGTAACAACTTGGCTTGGTCTGGACGGAGGCCGAAAACCGTGAGTAATGTCGTGGTGGCTTATGTCCCAGCTGCTGGGACTATCAGGAGTGAATGACCAATAGCTAGCTAATAGCTGAAAACAGCTCTTCATGATGGTGAGAAAAAAAAAGTGACATTTGTATCAGCGTACATTCGAGCATTTAATAGAATATTTTAGTAAGATTAGCCATTTCTACATTGCAGGAAAAAAGGGAACGAGAATTGATCCTTGGGTCAGCTTTCTGCAAGGCTCTACCTTTAAAACCATATATGTAGCCCTAATTTTCTTAGAAGGATTTCATGGTCAATGGCATAAGATCAATAACCAGATAGGCATTTGTTGGACCCATTGTTGATGCTAGGATACTAGTTATCGAGAAGAGTCAAGAAAATTGGTCAAGGTAGGGTGAAGTGGTTGAAAACCAGGCTGGAATGAGACTGCGTGCGTGAAGACAACTCTTGTATCTATACCAAAGTATCAAGACACCAAAAAACATAACTTTATTATTTTCTTAATATGCACAACAATAAGCTTTATTTTATGATTGTGCTTTGTGTTTTTTGAAACTGTACTAAGAAGAAACCTGCAACTCCACAAGTCACATATATACACGGTCTGTTTGCTCTGTTTTTTTTTCTATCAATCAAAGAATTCTTTCAAAGCTGTACACACACTCTTTTGCATATTAATTATTACAATAACAATATTGTATATGGGAACCTTGCATTAGAATTTGATGAAGACCACTTAATTCACTGCCAGTAAAAATTGCTCAACAGCACAGTTATGTGCACCTTAAAATGAATTCACTAAAATCCTCCATTAGCTCCCAGGAGGGGAGGGTTGGGGAGTAGTAATGGGGTACAGTCAGTACAGTCACAGCAGGAAGCTATACATGATTTGCTGCATTGTGCGATGTCTTCATCTAGAAAAGCCATACAGAATAAAACTCATTATACGAGGTTATCGCTATCTCTATAAAGTTTCCTATACCTTTGAACAGTTGATAACATAGCAAGAAAGTTGTCTAACGAATGATGATGTTCCTATGTGTTGCGGCCCCTTCCAGTCCACTGAATGGTTTGGTTGAGAATTGGGCAGAGAACTAAACAAAACTAAATGAACAAGCCAGATACAAAAATGAATTGCTCTTATTTGTAGTGTGGTTTGGTTGATCGTGGACGGGCAGATGCTGACCGTCCTCTTTGGGCTGCAGCTCGTTCCTGGATCTGGTAAGCCATGGGTGAAATTTTGAATCCAAACAATCTGTGAAAAAAGGTTAGTAATGTTACTAGTAAATAAGGTGACTAATTAACAATTAGACCCGTAGCCCGAAAGGGCTACGGGTCAATAGCCCATGAGGCGAAGCCGAATGGGCTATTGACCCGTGGCCCTTGAGGGCGAAGGGTCTAATTGTTTTAGTATCACCCAACTAGTCGGACAGAAAAGGCAATAACAAAGTTAGCAAATGCAAGTTTAGGAAATATTTATTTGGGGGAAAAAACGAAGGAAAAACCGGCGAATTTCGCTACTCGATGACTATTACTATTAGACCCCTAGTAGCGTAGCCAATCAAAATGCAGGATTTGCATTAGTCCACTAGTTGGGTGATACTAATAGAGTTTGTAAACTGGCAAACTACACTTCTCTCCAAACCCTCTACACCAATGTTCACAACAATATTTGAAAGGGGAGATTCTATTTTGATTTGATAGGATATATCAACCACAGGGGACAGTGCGTCATCACATCTCCAAACATGTTAAAGCTTTAAAAAATAAATCGCTGTTCATCGCTCTTTCCACTCTCTTCCTGTTGCCTGGAGTGTGACAAAACACAGTCTGTCAAGTCTGATACATTGCATGAAATGACTGTTCTTTGCAACCACTTAAAAGTTATTAATAACAATTTTTACTAACTATTTGAGGATATTGTCTTGTTTTGTCACCATGGGTTGTATCTTGTGGTATGTTAGAATTCATCAGTGAAAGCACTTTTCATTGTCTTGCAGCTCCCACCGGGGGGGGCGCCCCCCCCCCCCCCGAACAGCAAAGAAGAACATCAAAAAACTGGGGAAGTGGGTCCCAATGAAATTCCATGTGGCTTGTTAAGGTTTCATTGTTGGAAATGCTGCCCTTAGAGTATTTTACAAGGCTACTTGTATCCTAGCTCACAATACCTTGGTACAAATTGGTTGTTAGGTCTTTTTGGTCTGTACTCTGGGTGGACCATAAACAGCATGTGAGGGAAACCTGTGCCAAAGTATGCTCCATCTGTGTGGTGATGACGAGATGACTTGGGTGTGTAAACATCCATACACTTTGGACAGTATAGTTTTACCATAGCCTCTCCAGGCACATCAGACAAACCTGTTGATAGTAAGAACAAATGCTGAGCACAAGTTCACTGAGGGTATGAGAGTATGAGGCAGTTGTACCACAATATTGTAAATTAATGTAATAATAGGATTAGGATTTTATATTTTAGGATTTTAAATTTTTTTTGGAATTGTACCTGATGAATTTTTACTGTGTAAAAATAAATAAATAAAGTATAAAGTAAAGTATAAAGAATGCAAGTTTACTGTTTTGTTTTATAGTATTGTTTCAACAATCAATATCATGTTCTAGGAATTAATCTATGTTAGTATCAACCAACTAGTGGACTAATGCAAATCCTGCATTTTCATTGGCTACGCTACTAGGGGTCTTATAGTAATAGTCATTGAGTAGCGAAATTCGCTGGTATTTCTTTCGTTTTTCCCCCAAATAAATATATTTCTTTGACTTGCATTTGCTAACTTTGTTATTGCCTTTTCTGTCTAACTAGTTGGGTGCAAATAAAACAATTAGACCATTCGCCCTCAAGGGGCACAGGTCAATAGCCCATTCGAAAGGGCTACGGGTCTAATTGTTAATTAGTGCTTTACCTGAATTGAGCCATGTCATGTGCATGCATGAAGTGTGCAAGATGTGCCCTGAGTTTTTGATAAAGGCAACAAACTTGTTCCCTGTGCATTGTCGAGTTATAGAACTTGTGAAGAAGTCATGACTTAAACCATTGCCTTATAAATGATTCCATTACAACATTGGGTGTAGTTTGGGAAGATCACTATTTAAACACAATTTTGTTTGTCATGTTCTGAGTACAGCTAACTGTTTCTGAGGTGTTAAATGACAGATACAGACAGGAGGAAAGGAACTGTCCCTACTCTTAGCACCCGAGAGCTTGTAACCATGATGAAACATGATAAATAATCAATGGGTTTCAGCAACGGTTCAATTCCAAAACTTCACTTTACATCAACATTTTTCGTTTTTTCACTTGAACTAAATCTGCTTTGTCTACGGCAACAAACTTCTGACTGCGTGCTAACTTCAAGATATGGAAAAACTGTCAATTAAAGGATTGTATGACACATGATAAGTCTTAAAGGTCTTTTGTCCAGAGGTGTATAGAATATTAGATGTAACAAGGTTTTCGCTTCCGAAACTTACCGATTGGTAAGACGGCTTGATTTTCACAGTAAACTCGACAACAGTGTCCAAAATCACCATTCTGATATTTTTCAAGCTGGAGGGAAATCAGTTAGAACAAGAGTTTAGATTATCTTAATTCCCTACTAATTTTACAAGCCTACAATGGCACTTAGCAATTGCTGCATTCATAGGCCTTACCAAATATCTGCTTACAGTACTAGTAGGCATAAAGTTCCTGGTCTAATTAAGACCTTCGTGCAAAAAGGGCGTATATCGGTTTTTGGCCGATTTTCACTTTTTGCAGGATCGAGCTAATTTTTGACAGATTGAGTTGTTTTGACATGAAAAGCATGGTTCTGTAATTGTTTTGATCAATTTGCACTTCGTTCTTCAGAAATAATGTATGCAAAAAACTCAGTTTTCCTCTGGAGACCTTTTGTCCAATGAAAAACAAAAGAACCTTTTGTTTCGCTTAGTTTTATTATTCGTATAATTACGCTGATCAGTTACTGCTGCTTTGTTAGCACAAGCGGTTAAGGC
>CM042748.1:40183405-40204852 GCA_022496165.2 Catalaphyllia jardinei | reverse complement strand
AGTCCTGAATTGACTCGGCTCACTGTCAGTTAAGCTGTAACCTTTTTAGACATGTTTTGACTGTCCCTGGAACACTGATTTGGTTATTTCAATTACATAAAACACCAGAAATATGCAAAAGGAATATCTCCTCACCTGGCTCCATATCCAATATCATATCTAAGGCCTGCCTGTAATGTGGCACTTGTTCATTTAATCCTGTTAAATTAAACTTGTCTTGAATGTAGTCTTCATCAACCTGGTAAATTAAAAAAATTGTGTACTGAATTATTACAGCACCAAAACTGCCTCAAAGACCAGCAGTGGAAGGAAATACTAAAGAAAGATATGTTGTTGACCCTATTTTTATTGCTGCATATTTTGTGCCCATAGGTGACCCTGAACTGAACTGTCTCAAATGAACAAATTCATGAAAGGAAATAAGAAAGAAATAGCTTAGCACTAATCTCATTCAAATGTGTTACCCACAACACCTGCAAAGGACGCTAGGAGACAGTGTTATGGTTGGGTAAAAATAATGATTGTGACAACCATTTTGATAAGTATTAACTACCTTAATATAGGAAATTAACAATGCATGTTGACAACGCGAAGAAAATGAACATTACACTAAATTAACGCAAATTTTTCAAAAGTTAGGTTTACATGCATAAAATTAATGGGAATTTTTTGATAAGCATCTTGCTTTGTTTACTGCGATTTTCATAATTCTGCAAACTCCCACTTTACATTTCTGAATGCCAAACTGCATTTTGGCTTCCTTCAATAAAACCTTCCAAGACAAGTGCGCGAATGTTTCCAAGTCTTTTTTAAAGCCAAAAATTTGGTTTTGAAGCCTAACTAGACCCTATCAGTTCAAAAGATCTTTTAAAGTCTCCATGAAATCACCAAGAGCTGAGTGACTCTGAAGAGCCAATAGAGGAGTCATGAACTAAGAAGATTTTGTAATGAAATAAAGGAGCTTTAAAATAACAATGTTGTAAAATAGTGTGCATTAAATTTACATCGACATTAATTAAGATACATTGAATTAACATGAACCTTGTAAAATCGGGTTAATAAAGTGCACTGTTAATTTCCTATAATAAGCTAATCAAATTAGACAGCCAAAACTTAAAAAATTACAAAAACAGAGAAAGGTGTCTGCTGAGGAATGATCACCCCTGCATGCCAATCAACCATCAATCTTATTCCCTCATTTCCATTTCTGCACATCAACAAAAGGTTGTGACCCCATCCAAGCATGAATAAAAGCGCATGTTTGATAAGATATACTAATGACTGAGTCACTAAGAGGTGAAAAATATTGTTGTCACTTGCTAAGAGTATATCACATTGATTCTCAGTAGTCTAAAGTGACCACTGATATCCATTATAAACAACAGAGTGGGAATTCACGTTGTGGCAGCCAGCGGAACGAGTGAGTAACAAGCTAACGTGAAACCGCGTGTAATGCTTGCATGCCGTGACAAGAGGATAGGCCTGTGGAAATGATTGGTCTGCATTGAACCTTGCCTTCAGGATAGAAATACATGCAGCTGTAGTAAAAAAATAATTTTTTAAAGAAACATTACCAAAGTAAGAACTGTTTCTAGCCACAGTGACGTTATTTGACGTTTTGCTTCCCTAAATCGATCTCGCTTTGATGGCTTTAAAGAGAAGTAAGGTTTATATTAGTTTCATACCTCACAAAAAAACTCGTTTCCACGAAGACCACAAAACCAAGAAATCCACGACACTTCTTCCGAGCTGCTCATGTTTTTGACTAAAGCCTTGCTTCAAATCTACGATGTCAGCTGGTTTAAATAGACTTGCAATAACTGCAATGAAAGACAAAAACAAAAGATGTGTTAGAGGTGTTGATGATCTACGTTCGAGACAACTTAGCTTGTAAATCAAAATAGGAACGAAACAATACCTTGATCCTTGTCTCCAGCAAGGTTAATGGTCGTTAAACAAAGGCTTGCCGTATAGATGAAAAACTTAGTAACACAGGTCTTAAAATGGCTAAACGTACGAATCCTTACCGAGAAAAACAGAGGGAACGACTACCAAAGCATTCCACACAAACACTAGCGGTAAACTCGGAACAAGATTGGAAACGTCCAACGAGGAGTCAACGTTATTTATGCGCATACTCTGTTCTCCGCTGAGGAAATAAAGCGGCTCAAATTGTCCTTTAATTCTATATAACGAAGTTTTCTATTGGACAGATTATTTGTAGTCTGCCCAATGGTATTGACTCATACTTTTCTGTACAGCGGGTTTGTAGAATGCCGGGAAGTATTTCGCGGGAAAAGTAAAGAAGAAGTCGACATTTTGGTAATCATCGTTGAAACTCCAGGAAATTTTTAAGAGTGAGTGTATTTTGTTGAAATAATCTCCAATTAATCGTCGTTCAATAGAGAGTTACCAAGATATGGGACCTTGGTAGCATTCAGATTTTGCAAAATGGCCAAATTTTCGACAGTACAGCCTTCTGTCATGAACAAAACTCCTGAAAACTTTGACTAATTATAAAATGATTTGTTTGAGATGAAAGCGTCAATGAAACCAACCATTCTTTTCTATTTATGAAACACGTGCTTTTGGTCGTTTCCTTGATACTTGTAGGACGGTTTTCGGAATAGAATGGCTTGAATTCAGATATTTTTCAAAAAGTGTGTCAGTTAAGGTTGAAATAGTTCAGTTGTACACTTGGGTGTGAGAGCTGGTGCCTGTGTTATGCACATATTAATATCAAGCCGGCGGAGAGTGGGGGAGGGGAAGAGGCCGGGCATAGGGCAGGGATTTGACATTTTCAAAAAAAATTGCTGTAAAAGTCCCCAGCCCGGGCAAAAATGTGAGGTCAAATATAACTGAAGTTTCCCACCCTGAGAAATGATTTGTGGTCCAATGCTTACAAAAATGTAAATATCCCTATCCCCAGGACACCAAGATAATTCAAATGCCCTAACCCCTGCCGGCTTAACATTGATAGGTGCATTATTTCAGAAATACAGCGCTAATCCTCATGGTATGCGTAATAGTGTTGATCAGCAGACCATGTAAAGGTAACAGCTGTCCTAATTCTCCAATTTTCAAGGTAAAGCACTCAATCCGGTTGCAGTGTGTTTATGTTAATATTCTTGTTTAATTTGATCCTTAGTACACATTTGCATGTTCCTTTGTTCTGGTGAATAGTAAATTTTTATTAATAGTGTATAGGAAACAAACAAAAAATTAAAGGGTACTATTAAATCATGACTCTTTCTAAAATGGTCTTATTTCTGTCATGGTTTAGGCCAAATAAAGTTGGCTCATTGCTTGTGGCATTTTTTTTTTAATTTTGTAGTAAAAAAGGTTGTGTGGGCATTCATACACTGTTAGCACCAGTAAAGAGAGGGTCAGTAAATCAACAAGGCTACCAGCAGTTTAGCCCCAAAGTTGATTATCTGCTACCTGATTAGCCGTCAGCTCAAGTTAATCAAATTGGGGTTAAACGACTGGATACAAATCAAAGAGCAGTCTTCTAACAAGAATGCTTCTATGAAGTACTAGTCTAGTCCCGCCTCGTGGGTGACATGACAAAGCTTGTGTGGTCGGTCATGTAGTGTTATGCTGCTTAGTGCAATAAATTAGTTTGTTTTGCAGACTCTGTTGTCCGTCTGCCTGTCATTACAGTTCTGTAAGCAATGCTTTAGGAACATAGAAACTATGTATAAGGGAAGCTGAAACGAGCCAACTACCCAAGTACATAACAGAAGTACTGCTGGCCAGTACTGGTTTATAGAGATCAGAACTCAATTGTAAACGGCAGCTCCACAGAACATTTGTAAAGGATTCCTTATAAGAAATAAATGTGTATAGGATGCAGTGGAGGCTGTCAGTTGCTCCTTATAATAAAGGACTAGTTTCTAATAATTATATAATTTATTGTTCAAAAATTAATTTGGGTATTCTGTTTTACAGTTTCTTATGGCAGAAAAACCAGAGGATTTAAATCTTCCTAATGCAGTGATTTCACGCCTGGCTAAGGAAGCAGTAAGACTCTTTAACTTGGAATTTTTTAAAAAAAGAAATTACACCTGAGTGAATGATTTTAATTTATCAGAATGTGCGCATTAAAAATAATGTCTTATTCAACTGAAAGTTGCCTGATGTGCTGAAAAGGAAACCACCATAATACTGAATTAAATTTGGTATAAGCTATTTTCTGTTAAGTATAAACTTACCTACAAAGAAACCTCAAATTATTTATTTTGCTATTAAACAATAATAATATTATTAGATATTTATTAGCGTGAGATTTCTACTTAAACAATAGCGTTTCTGTCCAGGAACTATTGGCTGTTAGCTGCCCTCAGTAAATTGATGTTCTTAAAACAAATATTTACCCAAGAAGTTCAGCTTCCTGTATGCTAGTTTTAAGAACATCAAAATTCCAAGGGGCAACTATCAGAGCGATAGTTTTGATACATGTAGTTCTGTTGTCTTTATTGTTCACCACTAAATTTTCTTCTGCACACCAATTCAAAAATCATAATGAATTCTTTTCAACTTTGCTTGGATGAAAGCTGTTAATGAAAGTAAAATTTGAAAAAGAAAACAGACAAAAACCCAATCGTACAATTTCAGTTGTTTATTTTCTATAAACCCACTTGTTTACAGAAAAATTATCACAGACGACTACTATGATCCATCTGGGTATTTTCCTCGGACGGGTGCTATGCACTGATAGCGTCTATGCAGATGAACACTCGCGTAACATGATCTATTCAAACCAATAGGAATCGGAGAAAGTTCAGTGGTGAACTATAAGCATTCCAGTCAACTGAGGCTCACACCACTCATTAGAAATGGAGAGCAAAATTTGTTTTGGTACATATCTACTAGTAGTTCAAAACTTTATCTAAATCCATTTCACAGACACCTTGAAAACGCAGATAAGCCGCCATCATTTTGTTAACAAGGGCGCACTGCTCCACTTCTCACTACCTACAACATTCAAGAATAGTGAGTAGTGTAGTTGGATTATGTGTAGTATAAGCATCCACCATTGAGTGTTGATCAACGCTAGTAGATTTATACTAATAAAGGGTACACAAACTTTTCAAGGGGAATTTAATAGGCCACTTCCGATATGTTAAAATTCAGCTTGATAGAGAGGCCTAGAGGACACAAGAAAAGAAATGAATAAACATGGTCATTCAATTTCCTTTGTTTGTGTCCTCTAAGCCTCACTGTGATGCTGAATTTTAATACATTGAAATTGGTCTATTACCAAGAAATACAGTGGCACCCCGCTATAACGAAGACCCCGTTATAGTAGACTACATTTGAAAGCCTGGCAGAAATACAGTAAAATATGTGGAAACAACCCCTGCTATAGCGAATTGATTTTGACAGTCCCAACGCACAATTTACCCGCTATAACAGAATTAATATTTTGTCCTGTCGCTCGCAGTCAGTAAAAGCAACATGATGATACAAATGGTTGAGAAACCAAACACGACTCCTATTGGTCAAGATAGGGAAACTTTGACCTTCAAGCTTTGCTTTATTTAAATACAGCTGTTCACGCACAAGTCTGTAGACTGGGTGGTGTATATCCCATTGGTCTCCACAATAACAAAGACCCTGCTATAATGACACATCGTTATAGCGGGGTGCCACTGTGGGTGTAAAAAGTCTAAACAAGAATGTAATTATGAAGAAAGAAATAGGTATGGTCAGTAAAATAGTGAAGATTGCCCACCCAAAATTACAAAATTCAAGAGTATTGGCTTCAGAAATTCCTCACTTTGAATATTCACTTCTAATATTGTAAATTTATCAAGATATATATCATTTCATAGGTAATTAGAGAATTGTAAATTTCTTAGTTGACAAGCCAATGCCTCTCTATTTACAGCTTCCCGAAAATGTCAACATTTCCAAAGAAGCTAGAACTGCCATAGGAAAGGCTGCCAGTGTATTTGTTCTGTATGCAACATCATGGTATGTATTCTATATCTTAATTATGCCTCTGCTTCTCCCAGCCTCCATGATTGCACGACTCTGTACATGGTAAGGTGCATACTAAAAGCTGCACCTCAGTCTAAATATTTTATATGTGAATTTTGATAGAAATACTGAATGCGGATCTATTGATGTATATTTAAGCAATGGGCCACACGTTACTATGGTTTATAGGCAGATAAACCATGTGGGATGTTGGTAGAACATGAGAAGAATTTGTAAATCACAAGCCGCAGGCAAGTAATTTATAAATTCTTCGAGTGTTCTACCAACATCCCAGGTGGTTCATCAGCCTATAAATCATAGAAACTTGTGGTCTATTGCTTTTATATAATAATTCAGAAGACATGCAATTTTTCCATGAGTTTACTGGCACAGTAAACCATAGCCGATTGGCCAATCAGAACGTGCACATTGATTTCATCATTATAAACAAAATATATTATCCAATTAAACATGCGATTTTCCTATTTCTCAGAATTACATGTAATGTTTCTGGAATGCACATTTTTCATATTGCTAGGATTTTTATAAAACTTGTGAAAGTACGTTTCTATTACTTGGAAACAGGAAATGTAAGCAATCTTGTTAGTTATTGTCTCACTTTTTGTTCAGCACATTTTGTCTGTTTTGTTTGAAGTGCCAACAATTTTGCACAGAAACAGAAAAGGAAAACTCTGACAGCACCCGATGTATTTGAAGCTTTAGAGGAAATGGAATTTGAGCAGTTCATAAAACCTCTAAAAGAAAGTCTGGAATGTGAGTACCCCATACCCATGGATAAAATTAATGCAATTGTACTAATAGAGGTACAGGGTAAAGAGGCATTCCTCCCTAGGAGGTTAGAAAACGTAGTTAAATTGTACTACGGAAATTGGGGATGACTCACTCCTTAATTCACACTTATACTTTAGCACCCTTGTGTCATTTTCTTTGGAACTGCCACCTCAATTTGAGCTGCCTCTTTTTGTTGCTACTCAGGAGTGTATTAAATTCTTCTTAATCTATTTGTTTTTCAATGTTTTAAAAGTATTCAGAAAAGAACAGAAAGGCAAGAAAGAAGCAGCAGCAGAAACAAAGAGAAAGAAAAGTGATACTGCAAGTGAACCAGAACCTGACTCCAAACGACAAAAAACAGAATCTGACAAGGAAGAAAAATCAAAAGAAAATGAAAACAAAGAAGCTGAAAAAGAAAAATAAACATGGAAAAGATTCATAGGTAGTACAGATATTTTAACATCAAACATTTTACTTCAGAAAAGAATGACTTGCATAAAATTTAATACGTACATTGAAGACCCATGAAAGCTTCAACATCACCTATGACAAAGATCTCGCTGGGAGCATGGACTGTGACTCATAGAAAGAAAACTCATTTTCAAGCGTCCCCTTTGGGCAAGCTGTAACTATGATGAACTAGCCTGAATGTCATTCTCACTGGCCACCAAAAATTCCATCTCTTACAGTTTTAGTTCTTTAACTCTCTTCTCAGTGTTTGGATATCCTGATGAAACACCCTTTTCTCATGTTTGATATATTACTTCTCAAACTCATTAAAGTTAAAACAAAGAAAATCACAACCATGAAGTAGGTTTGGACACCCGGTCTTAATATTAAGATTTTGACAGTTAAATTTTTGCTTCTCTGTTTACTCCTTACATTTTGTTTCAGTTGAGTGGATGCATCAAACATTTGAGATGGTGTATCATTGGCTATCCAAACACCTCAAATTTTCTCCAAAATACTATACTGCTTGTCGTAATTTCAACTCTCTTCTCTGCATTTGGATATCCTGATAAAACACTGTCTTGATCTTGTGTTTGATATATTACATAAAAGCTGATGGAAACAAACTTCCTGAATATCACTATACACTTGCAAATTCAAGCTTTTTGGTTTCATCTTGACTTCATCACACTGCACAAAAAAATGTACAAATATTTACTGGATGATATAGTTTTCAGCAAAAAAAATGTAGGTTTTTCTACGATGACTTGGAGGGATAGACATCTAGTATTTACTGGAGATGCACATTGTTATAAGATATACTTTTTTAAGTACATCAGATTGTAACAGTTTAATTGTTACTACCTATCAGTATGTTGCTTTCTGCAGTTTACAGTATTTATGAGATGTTCTAGGAAAAAGTCATTGCTGACAATGGTCAATCTGAATCCGGTACATTAGTTGACTGCAACTTGCCACACCTTCATGTGTATACTATGATTGAGTCAAGCTTGCAAATTAAAGATCTCATTTAAGTTTTTGAATCACATTTCTTTAACAAGTCTACAATCTGGTTCTTCAACTTGTCTTGCTTTATTGTGTCCTGAGAATCAAATGAATACCAGAGTCTGTAAACACTGGTTCACTTAATTCACCAATCTTTAAGGCAAACCTGTACAGAAAAGACAGAAATAACAAGCATCAGTTTATGATGACAGTTAAAAAGGCTGATGTTATCTTATACATAATATGTAATTAAAAGAGGTTTTGTATTAGCTGCCTACAAAAGAGAATGATGCACATTATTTTGTTTGAAAAAAAGTATTTACAGAGATGCCAACCTAAAAAAAATCAAAATCTGAGAGATGGCCACTGTTACCTTTTTTGACGCCCAAAAAGTTGTTCAAAGCAGAGATCTTCAGATTAAATCTTAAAAAATTCATAGTATCAAAAAATTTCCCCAATAGACAAAAAGTCGGCCAAAATATGTCAGAAAAATGTATTTTTTTGTGCTTTTATTTGTTTTATTGGGAAGATTTGGAGACTCGTATGGGAGAGTGCAAGATTCGGCCTGTGTCTGGGAGACTCCTGGATAATCCAGGAGAGTTAGCGTAGTGTATTTAGTGTCCATGGTACTTCAATCTTAAATTTAATTTGTAGCTCAATGAAAGTGTTTACATATTGGAACACTTTTCGACTGGTCATCATTTATTGCCGGCAGGAAGGGAGGAGTATTTTCAGCTAAAATTTATGTGATTCCCTTTTTAAATGTTATTTTTTTGAAGTATTCCCTCATAGCTATTGCTAAATCTTGTGATCCACCTCAATGTCTTTGCACACATATTCACCTTTGATGTTCATATTTAGCACTTTTAACGGCCACACGAAAGTAATATTTCTAACTATGATACTGACTTTAAAAACATATTAATGAAGCCACCATGGTGCAGTCTTCCCACTATCTGATCAGGGTTCTTAGCAGGAGTTTTCACAGGCTTTCAATACATCATAACAGGGGACAAATTAATGTGAGGCCTGATTTGCCCAAAGGGGCAAGACAAGGCTTGTATGGCTACATTGACATTGATATTAGTTTTATTAGGGTGTTAGTCACAGCCATATTCTCAACGATCTCAATCAAGTGATATAAGGTTTGGAGACGCCTTTCTGCAAAACAGCTACCTATCAGTCCTCTTTCTTTAATCGCAGTATTAAATTATGGATTGAACCTCATGTTACTTAATTTGGCCCTGCGACTTTCTTAACGTAAAGACTTTTAAGAACAGTATAATTTGTTCAAAGATGAATTAGCTAAATGTCTTTGACCCCGACAGACCATGCTCATGGGGTCTTGCACGTAATTGTGGATGCCACTGGCAACAATAGTTTCATATGCATTACTTAAAATTTTTACTGATTTGATTGAGAGGTGCCTCGCATGGGACTCCAGGTCCTGTTTGCACCTTTCCTTTTGGTCAGTTTTGTTTCCTTCTTCTTTGTTTCCCTCACACCTGTATCTAATCATTATCTAGATTGAGACTTAGACCAATAAAGTTGAAAAAAAAAAAATAAAAATAAAAAATAAGAATACAACCTGAGGGTGTCTGGGAGTTTGCTCCCCCAGAAAATTTTGAAATTGTACATTGCCAAAGATGCGATTTCATGCATTTCTGGGGCAAAGTTTATGGGAAATGAGTTGTTTATGATCATAGAATGAGATTTAGCAAGAAGAGTGGTTTCACCTTTGTTGATGTATTTATTTATGTGTACAAATTCTATTGACCAGAACAGGTGGCTACATTTGATTTTACTGTGGGTAGAATTTTGCCGTTCTACTGAGAACCAATAGGTTGAGACGGCAGAAAGTAAATCGTGATTTTTAAGCATGTTACGACATGTTTTAAAGATATGTTTCGATGTTGCCAACATCATCTTCAGTACTGTTACATAATATTTGAAAAAACGTTGGACTTTATAACAACTAGGCGAAATATACATAATTAATTAGGATTAAGTGGCAAAAATATTTGAGTGAGTTACAAAGTGTGAAAGAACATAAAGCCTAAAGTGTAAGTGTCAGGTTGACATGTTTCGCCTAGTTGTTATAAAGTCCAACGTTTTTTTCAAATATGTAACTGAAGATGATGTTGGCAACATCGAAACATGTCTTTAAAATTAAAACATGTCGCACAGGGAACCTGAACCCTTAATCAGCAATAAAAATAAATGTACTGTTATTTACCTGTGTCCTTGCATCTTTTTTGAGTCGTTTAGAAGGGATTTGAATAAAACTAAGGCGGCTTAAGTTTCGAGTAATGACGTTGACGTTGACCATTAACTGTCATATGTTAACATATCTCTTCTACCGCTTGTAATTATGATGCTTCGATTACGTCTCCAGTTTCGAGTAACGTCGTTAACTATTAACTCTCATCGTTATGAAACCTGAGAATCTCTCCCCTCCCCGATGAGAGTTAATCGTTAACGAGGCTACTAGAAACTTGAGATGTAATCAGAGCATCAGTAATTACAAAGCAGCATATGAAAAATGTAAACCGCCTTCGCGTCATTCAAATCCCTTCTAATTGACTCAAAAAAGACACAGGGACAGAGGTAAATAACAACATTTTTTTTATTCCTGATTAAGTGTTCGGGTTCCCTGTGCATGTCGTAACATTCTTAAAAATCACGATCTACTGAGAACTCTGTGAATGATGTCAGTTGACATACCAACAGCTATGTCCATCCTAAGTGCTTGGAAACTTCAAAGTTACTTAAATTAGCTAGAGTGCCAAATAGCCGTCCACCAAGTCTGTATGGGCATGTGACATTCCCCAATCTGGAGACCCATGAAAAAAAAAATCCGGAGATTCTACAAAAATAGTGATATTCTATTTTTTTCCCTGGATAATCCATTGACTCCTGGAGCTTTTGGCCACATTGCATTGTTTGGACATTTTGGTGGTTTTGAGGCTGGGTCTTGGCGAAATTAGCTTAAATCTGGTCGAAAATGCATTTGCAACATGATAGCCAGCTCTTCTTGCCACTAGGATCGCATTTTACAACATTTTATGGCTCGGCGTGCAGAAATCAAACGACGAGAAGGTGACCTATGTCTTTAGGCTTTTTGATTTTTTTCCCCCCTTTCCTTTTTCTCCTTTTCTTTTTTTTTTTGCTGCAGCGATTGACCTTCTACTGGGCTTGCGGCTAAAAAACTTCAAAGAAAGCGAATTTTTACCATGATGGAGAAGCCAGGTGTAGTAGCTTGCAGTGGCACGAAATTATGCTCTGAGTTTTTCACTTATCTTTTTTGAGCATTTTTGTGCATATCTCAGGCTCCATTAGGCTGATCACTCTGATCTGGGCATCACTGGAAAGATCTTTTCCTTCCACAGAAGTTGAGTATAGATTATGCCAATTTTAATCAAAAGTGATGATGTCAGAAGTGGTAGAAAGGCCAAGGCTCGTCATGGCTGGTTACAGCCAGCACAGGAGTCAATGGGTTAACCCCTTTTCCATCGAGGGAACAAGACACCAACCTCATTCCCCGGGCCTTCTCCCCTTTCAAAACTTCGGACAGACGCTGAGAAAAACGATAAGTTATTGAACACAAGCAATTAAGGTGCCCTTCTTTGAAGGAAGGCGTGAATGTTCTGAGGTTGATCAATTTAATAAATACCCATAACAACTTTCTCTGGACAGCCAATTTTGGATTTTATGGTAACTGCAGAAATGCTTGTGCCCTCACTGGCTAATTGTCATTGTCGATAAGTGGACAGGCACATGAATTTATAATTTATGTGATGTGTTGGCAAACAAAAGCGGACAATTTGAATTTTTTTTCATAAAAAGAAAAAACAGATCGACTGTGGATCCAAAAACAAATTGATCTGTGGATCCACTCAGGTATCGCCTTGTGGATTCCCAGCTTCTTTGACAAATATGACGACATTCATGATCAATAACAGGACAGACATATGGAAAACTGACGTCAATTTGTTAAACATATTGAGTCATGCTGTCATCTGTGTGGATTGTTGATATAAACAAACCTGACCAGTATGAAATTCTTTGGGTTTGGATTACAAGGATTAAAAGTGGCTATTGCTGTTTTGTGCATGTCCCAATTGATTTTAGAACAAATTATTAAAAGTTTTTTAGACTGAGGTGGATCAGTATACAGGATAACTCTAACATAGAATTTCAATTCCACACAACTACATATTAATTTCTCTATATATACAGATCCTTACTACTCACGTTGCTTCCTCAAATGGTTCTGAAAGGAGAAAATAACTACTGTCAGCCTGTAGGCAATCCTCAGATACTTACTCAACTATCACTCACTGGGAGTCTGCACCATTAAAAATGTACATGTATTTTACATTACAAATATCAATACCATCTCTTTCGTGACTGGGTGTCATGTAAGGCTACTAATAAATAAATTACCTGGCATAATTAAAAATTACTCAATCCCTTTCCACACATTGCTTTTTGCAAACCCTTTGCTCTGCAGGCTATGTGTAATAAATAAATATGAAACACAAGTCTTTACCTATCTTACTGGATATCAGTATTGTAGGCACTTAATTATGTGTCTAGAATGCATACCATAAAATCCCATGTTAAAACCCTTCTTTTAACTAACAAAGATATTATTCAGGATATACATGTAAGACCCCAGATATACCCCCAACCCATTACATACATACATACATACATAAACTTTATTTATCCTCGGATTTTAGTGTAGCTTACATAGCTAGTGTAGCTTACATAGCTAGTATAGCTTACATTGACAAAAGCCCATCTAATGTATAAGCGTGTCCCCTTTGCATTTCTTTACAAACATCAATTTTTTTTTATTATAAGCTAATAGGGTAATACTAAGGTAATTAATAGTATTAGAAGGAAAGTTAGAAGGCAAGAGACCAAGAGGGTGGCCGCAGGACAACTGGATGGCGGACATCAAGGAGTGGACCTGCCAGCTGCCGACCGTGACCTGTGGAGTGTCACTGCACGTCAACCGTTAAAGAGGCCATGATACTCCCAGATAAATTTCTTAGATACATTTTGTCTTGTCAATTAGAAAATTTTTCTTTACTCTGTTTATATGCCCCCTCCCCACCCCACAGTTATAAGCCCTCCTGTTTACAAGCCGACAAAAAAAACCCTGATTAAGTCATAACTTACAGTACATTGTGGGAATATAACTTAGTGGTAATCAAAACTAGTCATG
Source organism: Catalaphyllia jardinei (assembly GCA_022496165.2). Classification (NCBI taxonomy): domain Eukaryota; kingdom Metazoa; phylum Cnidaria; class Anthozoa; order Scleractinia; family Caryophylliidae; genus Catalaphyllia; species Catalaphyllia jardinei. The sequence goes on along the minus strand of CM042748.1, from coordinate 40,191,384 downwards.
GTAGGAGACATCTGTTGCATTGACATGATTCCTTACTTTGCATCTGTCCTGGTCCAAAAAATCCCAAATCTCCTTTGTTCCTAGCACTGCTACAATCACTTTCTGTGCTTGCCAGATCCCCAAGGGTGATTTCTTCTGACTCAATACGTTCACGATAACCTGTAACATACAGTAATTAAAAGTTCTAAATCTAGAATCATATCCAAGAAAAGAGCTAGCACAGTCAAATAAACAGGTCAGAGCTACTTTTTAATGCCCCAATCTGCTTTGCATGCTTGCTTTAATAACCACAAATTCCACTTTGACCAAGCCTTCAATGACATATCACTTCAGGGCTCCTCCAGAAAGGACAATTACTTAATTACTTTTATTTTTGTCTGGCAGACTGACTTCATAATGTTAATGCCAAATTCAATAAAAAACAGCTTTGAAAGAGCTTGTCCCCCACCAAAGAAAACTCTGTCATGGAAATAGCTGTTCAGACAAACTAGAATTATTTTTCGGTGGACCTACATTATACTAGTACACCTTGACCCATGGCCATTATAGATTTTCACCAATGAAGAACAGGTCTGACCTTCTCGCTTGCATGAAAACGTCAAAAAATTCACATTACACCAACGTAGAAACATGTCAGCGAGTATGTAAAAACCAACTTTAACTTTGGAAGCTTCTTTATAAGCATGTTTAATATTAGGATAATTGGAAAACCATTTAGTACATTAGGGAGCTTTCACTTCAGAATGCCCCGGTTATTGGTATTTCTGCAGAGGTTTTGAACAGTTTAAAATGTGAAAAAACAAATCGTAACTTAACGTTTGGCATTTGCAAATACGTTGAGCCAGACTGAACACTGCATCTTCGAAGCAAGCACAATTCGCTGTGCGCATTTGCTGAGAGCATCAAATGTTACCTATGCAAGCACGTTTCTAAGAAGGACCAGTCGATCCTTTCAAATTTGATGGGGTGGGGCACGTGGCATTATCCATCAGAAGCTTTGACCACACATCAGTAGTACAACAGTAACACGAAAATTGTGATTCATTTTAGAATACCTTTAATTATTTCTAAAGCTTCGTCCTGAGACCGTGTTATCTTGTCTTGCTTCCAAGACGACGGCCTCCTTGACTCGGTGTGTTTCACCAATAAATGGGACGCGCGAACCTTCTCGCTTTCACCCTGAGTTTCACCAGGCCTATCCCATCGACTTTCGTTTGTTCGTCTGTTGAAGTAATAAGTCTTCCCCGTGGATTTTGATACTTTCTCTTCCCAACCTGGAGGTAATCCGCTCATTGTTTCACGGAAAAGAACTTACAAAATATCAAACTTTATATAAATTTCGCTCCAAAATGTTCGCTATGTAACCGAGCAAATGTCGCAAACGCCCAATTGAGACAGCTGCGCATGTCAGTGCGCTATAAGCGCGGAGAAATATTGCTACTGCAGGCTCAGTATATTCGTAATGGCGACGATTTAGCTCGAAGCAGGCTCCAAAGTTAACTGCAATTTTTTACGACAAACACAGAATCAAGAAATTATTTTTATCTGTGGATTCAAAATGCCAGTGACATCTACGAACCTGATCATCGTGAGTCTCTTCTATTATAAAAAGATGCTCACTTAAAAATTAGCTAACTAATTATTATTGAACTAATTGAACTAACTAATTATTATTGAACGTACAGTAGACCTTCAGTTTTTTATCCAGCAAGCTTTAGTTCAGTACTGGCGGCATCACGGATGATGTCGATGCACTGAGCTGAGCATTGTGAAACTTTTCATGTGCTCGTAGATCTTATATTAGCTATGTACCATTAGAGATTAAAACTTAACAGAGTATTAGCAGCTCCCTTCAAATTTCGAATTCAGTCAGGAAATTCTATGAAATGTATTGCTCCATTTTCCAGTAAATGTATTGCCCAACTAAATGGGTGCATTCTTAGACTGTGATTTCTAGGATCAAGATATAAGGATCAGGATAAAAGTATGTAACATTTGTAGATGACGGTCTAGGATATTGTCTGGCATTTAAATATCTACCTTGGTACTATACATCCCACTCGCCAGTGATATAACTGTGCTAATTTTGATATTTCTATGTACAGCCTAGCTCACAATCAAATTACAGATGTGGTTGCAGTTGCGATAGAAATGCCCTTGCCTAACAATTATTTTCCATTTTGAACATCAAATTTTAGGAGGAAGAAGATCTCCCCTATGAAGAGGAAATTATTCGCAGTCCCTATTCTGTGAAATTTTGGATGAGATATATAGAGCACAAGGCTAAAAAAGGCTCCAATACAGCATTGAATCTGCTCTATGAACGTGCTCTCAAGGAACTACCTGGAAGGTATTTATTGAATGTTTAAATCTTTAAGCTGTATAGTGAGAAATTCATTGCAGATTCCTTTCCTTTCTTTCCTTAGCAATTCCAAGAGAAATGGGTTTGTACTAGAAAATAGCAAGGAATTTAAAATATCCAAGTTCAAATAAGTGGGATCGAAGTAAACAAATCATCCATCGAGTAGATTAGATTTTAAGATCCTGGCCAGATGTCCATACATAAATATAACAATAAATTATATTGATTATAACTTTGGAAAAATACTTTGAGTTCTTTGAGTACATTTCTACTATACAGCAGACAGACACTCTTTAAAGATACTGAGGCTTGTATGAGCTACAGTGGAGGTCATGTAACTCATGCTTGTACACGTTGGTAATAGGGAGCTTAAGCAAACCACGACGACGACGGCAACGAGGACGTCACTAAACAAAAGGTTTAATGAGCAGAACAATAGCTGTGTACGTGCGTTATAAATCGTTGTACATTTCTTTGTCGTCCTGTGCAAAACATGAACGTGAAATGACCAAGTTCTGCGTAGTCTGCATAACGTGGACGACGACGGCTAATTTTTCGTATTTCCATTTGGAATTGAACGCCGTCGTTGCATATTTAGCTTAAGCACAATTTTAGAGCCATTGACGAACCTGAGAGATCTAGACAATCGCGAATTTCTTTGGTAAAATATAAATTCATTTTTTACTTGGCGTCGTACTCGGCATCGTCGTCGTTGTTGCTTAAGCTCCCTAATATTACTACTGTAGCCAGAGCTATCAAAAATTGAATTGTAGTGTGCAATTTGAAACAAGAATTGTATATTATAATATTAGGGACAGATATTGAAGGGGTATATAAAGTTTGAGAAGTCTGATTATGAACTGCTTCTCCACTTGCTACCGTCACTCCGCAGCAATTATCTATGACTGTTTGGATTTAAAACTAATTAATATGCATAAAGGTCTGCAGAAATCTTTTTTCTTATTTGAGTTGTAACACAATTATGGTAATGATACAATACTGTTTCAGTTACAAGATTTGGTATCTGTATCTTAAAGAAAGAAGAAAGCAAGTGAGAGGAAGGTCAGTTAATTAGTGAATTGTACTGTAGAGCAAAATTCATATTCATCTCATGGATAGTACGAGCTCAGGTTCAGTTGTGTATATTTTGTGTATAACTTACTTCTCCATGGCAGAAGGTATCCATGGCAACCCTACGAGCAGCAGCCACTGGACTGATGAGGTGCTATAGCACTGATAGAATAAGTGGAACCACTTGCCAGCCCAAATACTTGCCATACAATCAAGCTAAAGTGGAGCGTTCAAGAAAGAGAAAAACATGCCACAAGCAGAATCAAAGCTCAAAGAGAAACTGCACCTTTTCACATAGCTAGTCAGAGTGCAAAACACCTAAACCCTGTAAAATCCTGCTCCCAAAGAGCATGACTACCTTCAAATGCCACTGACCAGCACTGACGACCAGTAGTCTAACTTAAGCTGACCACATTAGCTATGAGGTATCTCAGATTTTAATTATTATTTACATCCAGTAAGTTATTAGTATGCTGGACAAAACTGTTCTGGATCAACGCTTTATGACAAAAAATTAAAACAAGCAAAGCTATGACAATGTAACAATAACAAAATTATTAATGGGTTACTTCAAATTTGATAATTTTTTGTTGTAAACAATCTATCCAGAACAGTTTTGTCAAGGCAGCATACTATTCAACTAATACAAATCTTTTTGAAATTGGTTAGTATTTGCATGTGTTCAATTTTTTTGCCCAGGCCGATAACAGACCCTGCTTATGAGGACATTAACAATGCTTTTGAAAGATCTCTTGTCTTCATGCACAAGGTAATAAACTAGTGCTTGAGTCATGTTTATTGTTTCAAGTAACTATACAGTAGTCCTTTTGTTTTTGTCTTATTTATCCACCTCTCACAACAAACTGCATTGCCAAGCTCAGTTAGTATTAAGAGCTGTTTCTGTAGACTTAGTCTTTTTGTACTTACTTATTTGTATATTTATTTATTTTATTTGTAGTTTTTACTGTGTGTATTTTCTTCTTCTTTTACTGATTACCAGTATCCTGGCCCACCTCAATTAGCACTAATACCTGCAGAGCCAGGGGATTAAGGATCATTTTTTAAAAAATTAAATACTGTTGTTGTTGTTATCATATTGTAGATGTACAAAAGTTTCAAACTGGTAAAAGCACATAAAACGTAAACGTGGTGTTACTATAATGATACCTCAAGGTCTCTTCAAACGTTTTCTCTGAAAGTGTAGTTGTGTACTTTTTCATAAAAACAGGCATGTCACACAGGGATAACCATCATACCATCATGCCCATGGTTCACTCCGTAAAGCATGTCACTTAGTTTGTATCATAAAGTACTGCACCAGACATTTATTATCTTCTGGAGAGAGAAAACTGATTTGGAAACCTTACAATGACATCTGGACTGGTAATTTTCTTGACATATCTTTCTAGATGCCAAGGATCTGGATAGATTATTGTCAGTTTCTAGTGGACCAGTGCAAAGTGACGAGATCAAGGCGCACATTTGACCGAGCATTGAGAGCACTGCCTATTACTCAGCATCGACGTATCTGGCCTATTTATCTTAAGTTTGTTCGTAAATATCATATTCCTGAGACTGCTGTCAGAGTCTACAGAAGATATTTGAAGGTTAGTGCAGATATTAAACAATATTATCGGCCTTCTGCTTCGGCTGATAACCCTACCTTGACCTTAATTATTCTAGATATCACATAAACCAAATCTAGTAATTGTTTTATCATACGTTGAAGGCAAAAACTTGGAAGTCATGTTTCTGCTTCTTCAGTGAAGAAGCAGAAGTTGACATGATTAACCCTAGAAATCATGCACTGCAGTCATACGTCACTTCCTGGCAGCTCAGGGAAGTGTTCTGCCATTTTTCTCTTGAGAACATGGTTCCAATTACACATCAGCAGAATATTATTTGAGCAAAACATGTTTAGACAGTACTAGTCATGAGCAGACCATTGTTTGTGTGCAGTTATTTGCAGGTCATGTGCTGGGCTCTCGGCCAATGGAAAGGAAGAAAAAATGGATCAAATGATAATTTTAAATTATTATTTGTACAGAATTTGAGCCTGGAAAATTTTTTCTTGAGATGTTCCTTTCAATAGAGTCGCCACTAGTTCCTTGGTGGAAGATGGTTCAATTGAAATTTTAATTATTTTTTAATTCCCTATCAGTTAGAGCCTGAAAACACAGAGGATTATATTGATTATCTCAAGTCTGTAGGATGGTTGGATGAAGCAGCAACTCGTCTTGCTTTCATTGTCAACAAGGTATTTGAAGTGCTCTGCATTATTAATGCACAATTATAAAATTAATATAAAATAATGTAACATTAAAACCGTGCTGTAAGATCGTAGTTCAAAGGTACATTCTAACATTTTCTTAAAAGTACAATTTTTATTTTATTATCCCCAGTTTTGAAAACAGTAATTAAAACTATACAGTTGATCCCTTCTATTTTGAACTCTCAGGGAGAATTAATTTTATTAGCTGTTCAAAAATTATAGTTGCAGAAGATTGAAATTGGTAGTAATTACAATGTGTGACTGGAGGCAAATCCAAGGGAATTGGTTTTGACTTTGAAATAACTGAGAATTTGAAATAATGAGTTTTCGGGTCCAACTGTGGTTATTTTTTAGTACATGTTTTAATTAGTAATTCAATTTTAATTAACAATAACTCAGTATTCAGGCCATCTGATAAGGCGCAGAAAAATGGAAAATTATACGGCAAAGTTTTCAGCAAAATTATGCGGACGAAAGTGACGATTATGCGGAAAAGACGCCAGATTATGCAGAAATTTCTCAAATTAATAATTAAAAACTTTAACATATTACCAAGAATTTTTAATTAGTCCTTTATTGACCTTTTGCTGCCATTCATGGACAAGTATTTCCTCGTTCAACGCAGTTTTTCCACAGTTTTTGTTGTTGAGTTTCTCCCAAGCTTAGTAACCAGGAGTTAAATTGGATGAGGTAAACTGGACACCGGAAGTCCCAAACTAGATCCCAGGCCCATCAAAAAGACGTATGGAACACCTGGAGGTTTACTGTAATTAAAATTGTTTACAAACAAAAAGCTGTGTTTTCGTCGCTGTTTTGGGTGAATAACTTCTTCAAAATGATCAATCTCTTCCTGAGGATGGTAAGCACTTGCTTTCTTGCTTATATGTAGCAATTTTCTAGTTTTATGTGGAAAAATGCCCCAAGGATGCGGAAGTAGGTGAATTATGCGGATCTGCACCACCATATCCTGTCAGATGCCCTGAATTTATTAAAGTTAATGGTGCTTTCATTTTGGTTTTTAATAGTTAATTAACATCCCTGAAATCTGTAGCAGATAGAATAATGAGATACATCCTCCTTGTTCGCAACTCTTGGAGCAAAAGTCAAGCAAAAGTACTAAAACCTAAAAATGTATTTTATTTAATTAATAACTTTCCTTTGCAGGAGAAATTTGCATCCAAGGAAGGGAAATCAAATCATCAGGTATTAAGATGAAAGTCTAGTGCAGTGTAAGCTCTGGTTAGATAACATATAAGACTCTGAAAGCCTTGACTCAAAACACCAAGACTGATCCCAGATATAATGTAGAGGTGAACTGCAGTGTTGTTATAGCACTGTTCGCACCATGGTGTGTACATGACGCATATACATGTATGATACAATTTGGACAAAGGTTATCTGTTGTAGAAATAACATGGAGTGGCTTTGGTTATTGATAGAGTTATTGAGGAACATTTATTATAAATTTTGGAACTACATGTATAGACTGAACTGTACCAACTTTGTAATAACAAACTGGCTTTCATCCCACGCTATGTAACAATTCTCATAGTCAGAGTTTATGGATGAGTTTTGTGGTTTTCATTGTTAGTATTTATATATAGAATTATTAAATATTAAATATCTTTCTTCTTCAGCTTTGGCAAGAACTTTGTGACCTCATTTCAAAGAATCCCGATAAGGTATTTAGTGTTTATCTTTTTCACACTCGGGTAATTTAACCTTTGAAAGGATGTGAATGTGAAATAGTTTTAGAATAAACTTATTAATATTATAAATGAAATATTTAATATTTACACCTTATTCTGTCAATGTCACCTAAATGTGGTCACCAATCAGTTGCGCTTTCTAGTTAATGAAAAAAGACAACTATAATCAGTGTTTAGAATTAAAACTACTTTCAACTGATAAGTTCTAAAACACCTTTGTGCATGGTAATAACAATTATGGATGATTTTTTTAATTATGAATAATAGAAAATGTTTTGTCCATCCTTGATTTGTTATCTTTGGAAAAAAATGAGATTCACTTCAGAATAAATTAATGATAACTGATAAGTGAATGAAGATGGTGAATTTTGAGCTCAGTAATTTAATGTGAAAATATGAGATATTCAACATGACTCGAGCGTGGGACAAAGAAATATCTGAGTCCCTGACAGGAATCGAACCCACGACCTCCCAAACACTGGGCGGACACTCTATCCACTGAGCTACGAGAACTCATGGAGAGCAAGGTGATTTTACTGAGTTCATATGTGACAAGTGACCTGCA
>CM042748.1:40169381-40183395 GCA_022496165.2 Catalaphyllia jardinei | reverse complement strand
GTTCATATGTGACAAGTGACCTGCATACTGCTAGGATCAGCATTGCCTAATTCATCATGAGTTGTGAGAAGTGAATGAGGATGGGGAGGTTGTGGGTTCGATTCCTTTAAGGGACTCAGATTTTTCTTTGTCCCACGCTCATGTAATGTTGAATATCTCATATTTTCACATTTAATTACCAAGCTCAATTTTCACCATCTTCATTCTCTTACCACCACTCATGATGAATTTGGCAGTGCTGATCCCAGCAGTATGCAGGACACCTATCACATATTAACTCAGTAAAATGACCCTGCTCTCCATGAGTTCTCGTAGCTCAGTGGATAGAGCGCCCGCCCGGTGTGCGGGAGGTTGTGGGTTCGATTCTTGTCGGGGACTCAGATTTTTCTTTGTCCCATGCTTGTGTCATGGTGAATATCTCATATTTTCATAAATGATAACCGTTTGACTGTGAAATTGAGACCACTTTATGTTCGTATTTAAGATTAAGAGTCTAAAAGTTGCTGACATTATCCGTGGAGGTTTACGCCGATTTTCTGACAGTTTAGGACAACTATGGAATTCACTTGCCGACTTTTTCATAAGAAGTGGACACTTTGAAAAGGTCAGACACTTGTTTATATGTACATGTGCACAGTCGAGCATATATCACTGTGATTTTGAGGCATAGAGGAAATAAATTAGCCTGACTACAAGTAATTGACTAGCCCAGGCCATCACATAGGACTTTCTTTGGGCATTTATTTTTTTTTTGAGTATTACTGGGGACATTGGCAAGATACTTTACTCTCACAATGCCTCTCTCCACCCAGGTGTATGAATGTGCACTGGCTGGCCTAATGCTGGGGGAAACCCTGTGATGGATTGGATCCTATCCAGGGTGGAGTACTTAGAAATGCTCCTAGTCATTTTGTACTGCAGAAACCAAAAATAGGTGTTGCCCTTATGAGCATGTGACTCGTATGCAGACTTTGCCATAAGTGAATGGCAGGGGTGGGGTGCTGCATTGTGAGTACCATGTCAGAGCTGGTACATTCAGCACTGTCTGAGATATTTGCATCATTAGTTGGAATTTACGAACTAACTTGACTTTGTTGTTTTCCTCTGTGTTTCAGGCAAGAGATGTTTATGAAGAAGCCATTCAAACTGTTATGACAGTGAGAGACTTTGGGCAGGTAAATGCTGGTCTGTTGACAGAAACATTATCCATGATATCAAAAGCAAGCAGTCTTCTTTTTTGCTGGTCAACAGCTTTGTAACTGAGTCCATTGCTTCTTTATTTACCATGTCACACTGAAGGCTCACATATCAATAGCATATGTAGCCTTTAAAAGACAGGATCAGGATGTGAATGTTCTGATACATGTACACATGTGTCTGTATGGCATAGTCCTGCAAGAACAGTGTAGTGAGACAAATGCATCAATCGTTTTGCTCTTTAGACTGGTCATGAAATTGGTTTGATGGACAGACTGTTGGTGATGGTTTGATGGACAGACCATTGAATTAATTGACACTGACAGTTAATGACTGATGAACAGACAGAGTGAATGACAGACTGACTGAGTGTCAGACATACACTTGTCAATGTAGTGACTGAACAGCAGATCTGTTATTAATTTGTCTTTTTTCAGGTGTTTGATGCTTATGCACAATTTGAGGAAAGTATGATTAGTGCTAAGATGGAAACAACGTCAGAGATGGGACCAAGTGAAGAAGGTAAACTTGTACCACAGCCTTCCTTTGAAATTAATTAAAACTGATATTTGTTATTGTTGACCTTGTTGTGCACAAGGAATGCCAGCTTGGTGACCTGTCCCATTCCTTGTTTTTGTTTATATTGCTGTTCCCTTTTCTATCAAACTTCCACTTCAGGCAACTCTATTCTCACAAGCTCCTATATTGCTCAGTGCCTATTGGTATTCCCCTGTTGTATAACCATCAGTTCCAAATAATACTAATACATAGTTTATTAAATGTCAGTTTACCCTTTGGTCAGTTTAATGGCTAGTGCCAGGTAATTTTTTTTTCATAATAATTTTGATTTTCATGCTCACATTTTTCTTTAGATGACATTGACTTAGAGCTCAGGATGGCAAGATTTGAACATTTAATGGACAGAAGACCTCTTCTCCTAAGCAGGTAATCATCACAGTATTGTTCAAGCTGTTTTAATTTACTAATTTAAATTACTGTTAGTTATAGCTTGCATAGCAATCCTCTCTGGACTGGTTGGGTTCATTGTGTTGTGTTCTTGGTCAGTGCTTGTCTCCACCCAGGTGACCTCAATAACAACTGCAATAACAATAACAATAAGGATTTCTATAGCGACATATCCATAGGCTCATGGCACTTTACAGCTTAATATTTCAGACAGAAAATTTTGTAGATTAAAAGATCACATTAATAGTCTTTGTTCAGTTTTAATGCTGGGTGTAACCCTGTGATCGACTAGCATGCCATCCAGGGGGGAGTAGAAATACTCCTAGTCACTTCATGCTACAGAAACCAGGATAAACTCCGGCCTGATGGGCCATTTGGCTCATATGCAGACTTTTGTCATAAGAAGGCGTGAAACAGGGGTAGAGGGAGAAAGAGCTGAGTTGGAAGGAGAGAGGAGTGGGAGAGAAGTTCTGTTCCTTCTTCTCTCTCCCCCCCCCCCCCCCTGTGAGGATACTGCGCCACAAAGGTGGGCCCTCTTTAACAAATAAAAACACTACGCATAAGCAAACCTGAGAAAACACGCATTGACAACTAAACATAAGTCTACAAATATTTAATTACAACAACTACACAGTAAAATTAAATGATTATTCTTAATTAATTTACACGAATATAATGATAAAATACTACAGCGTACTAATTTAATTTACAGAATAGACCTTTAAAAAACAAGCGTTTCATGAGTTCAGTTCATTTCACCTTGCGTTCTTGTCCTTGTCCTTGATCCCAACAACGTTCTACCAACATAAGACACACACTGCAAACCAAACTCCCGTTTACTACTCCCACTTTCCAACTTACTTCTAATTACGTCTTTACTCTGATATTCTTCAACTCGACTTCTTTGGTTTACTTTAGCTGCCCGGTTCACAATGGCGTACTTTGACAGAACTTTACTCTAGTCTTTCGATTTCTTCGGCCAGCAACTTAGCACTCGCGTTCCCCGACAAATGGCTCTTTGTCGTGTATTCAAGAACGGCTTACTGAACGGCTTTTCAGTAATGAAAATTGTCCTCCCGGTCGCCTTCCTCACACTTGCTAACGTCGCTCGCTACAACCTTCTTCTTCTTCTACACAGGAGAACAAAACTCAACTCACCCGTATCAACCCAAAATTCTGAATAAATATGCAAACGCAAGGTGTAAAAATAAAAAAAGAAAGAAAACTATTGGATAAACGATTGATTACATGACAGATTACGCAATAAAAGAATACAGGTTTCGTAATAATAAGTAAATGATTAAATACATTTTTTTTTTTTAAAAACGCGGATGAATATATATACACCTAGTAAATTTATTCCTAAATACTATACTTTCATGACCCCCCCCCCCACCACTTGCCTGTGTACACCTGCAATGCAAGATTTTTGTATTTGCCAATGCTGGTGCTTGGATCCAGTATTTTTATTTGGGCAATAAGTCAGTATTATCACAGAATTAGGGTCCTTCATGTTTTGTCTTGAACTCATAAACCTTGATTTTCTCTTGATTTCATGTATTACCTGTTTTCTTTGTAGTGTCCTTCTACGTCAAAATCCTCACAACGTCCATGAATGGCATAAAAGAGTCAAACTCTATGAAGGAAAACCCAAAGAAATCATCAACACTTACACGGAAGCCGTGCAGACAGTGGATGCTAAGCTAGCGTCAGGCAAACCTCACACCTTGTGGGTGGAGTTTGCTAAGTTTTATGAACAGCACGGTCAACTCGCTGAGGCACGGGTCATATTTGACAAAGCTACTAAAGTGAATTACCGTAAAGTGGATGACCTGGCCAGCGTGTGGTGTGAGTTTAGTGAAATGGAGATCAGACATGAGTGAGTAGAGAGTCCTGGTGTCTCTTGTCTCATGCTGTCAATCCTCAGGACAAACTGAATACAGTTTTAGTACTTGCTAAATAGACATTGATGAAACAACGTGGAATGGTGTGTTCACTAAGGTCGAAAGTGACATTTACTAAATCAGTTGAACGAGTATTTGGATTTATTGAACTTTTATTTGAGCTTATGTTGTAGATTTTGTTGTGTACTCTATGTAATACTGTCCAAATAAAAAGCACTTTAGAGAACTTCCTTCTCGGTTTTTTTGGTGCGTTCCGGTGGGTTGACTGCATTTTCGTGGTGCACAGTTTTTCAATGCTGGACATGACGCCTTCGTTATTTTGAGAGATTTAGTTCTTACTAAAACCAATAGCTCTTTATTACCTTCATGTGACTACTGCATGTTACATGTAGTAATCTTGTGAAGGCAAAATCAACAACCTTCATGATGTAGGTTGTTGGTTTTGCGTTTTAATCTTCATAATTTTCATTTTCTTGTAGGAACTACCAACAAGCTCTTGATCTTATGAGAAGAGCTACAGCCATGCCGTCGACTAAAACAGACTACTATGATGAGGTGAGCTCGTGAAGCGTCACAAGTGAAATTCTTTTTTGCTGTATTCATTTGTTGTGTGTTCTTCTTCAGAGTGAAACAGTTCAGAGACGTGTCTACAAGTCATTGAAGCTTTGGTCAATGTATGCTGACTTGGAGGAGAGCCTGGGAACATTCCAGGTATGCGTGGTTGCTGTGTCTTCAGAAGTCCTTGTAGAGGAGGACAAAAACCTTGTGCCATAACCATTTTAAGTATATTAAAGTCGTTATTGCACTTTGTAAGAGCTAAAGATATAAGTAGTTGCCTGAAATAACCAAAAACAATTTCCTATGGGAACTTGACTGCATTTATTTCAAAGTTCAGAGTTGTATTAAATGCTCGGGTTTGTACAATACTTTTGCTAACTCTGTAAGTTTACAGTGAAAAAGTATACCAAGAAAAGTTGGCTCTCAAGACGTATTGCAGTAGAAAGTTTCGATTACAAAACTTGGTATGTTTTATCACAGCTTTTCGGAAATGTGCGTCTTTGAAGTGAGTGGTCTGTCCATAGACGTGTATTCTTTTACGAGCGCGCCAGCGATGTTAGCACGCCAGCGATGTAAGCACGCCAGCGATGTTAGCGCGCGATCGGCGTTAGCGCGCAAGGGATGTTAGCGCACGAGCGATGTTGGCGCACAGAGCGAGAGCGACCACGTAGTGGGCGTAAAAGAATTTGATCTTTCCTCAGCCCCACAAATTAAGGACGTTCGCGCCCATTGGTACCGCGCATCTCTAGTGCGCACGCTATTCATCACGTACATGCCACGTCATGTATTTCAAGCGCGCGCACCGAGTCGCAACTCAACAAAATACAGAGCTGATGACCTTTGCGTTAACTTGGTGTGCGAATACTTTTGTTGGATGCTCGGTGACCCCCACTTTTTTTCGGCAGATCACTTCCTTTTCTGATTCTTTCCATTACACTAAAAAACAAAAAAATATCTACGTGGGAAGTTTTAATTATTTCTCATATACTAATTAAATAGGGTCGAATCCATCGTAAGGAAAAAGATGGCGGCTGTACATTTTACCACAGTACCTTGCGAATCAAACTAAGCTCACTAGACATATAGAAAGATATGGTTCGACGGCAGTAGTTCCTATACTAACAGCATTGCTCTTGTCGAGTTTGAATTACTTACAATTTTTCTTTATGTTTTTATTCGCTCTTTTAGAGTTTTCGTGCGCAAAGCATTATAGGTAAATGTACCTGTCGCCATCTTTTTCCTTACGGTGGATTGGTACATAGTTACTAGCCTGCGTAGCAAGCGTTTCCGTGGGGTTTGGGAGCAAAGAAAGACCGAGGAACGAGAACTTTCGGTATTTTGCCTGCGCGAAAAATGGGGCGAGAGCCAAAAAAAGAAAGATAGGGGTAGGGGAGGGGAAGGAAGGACACTTTCCTTCCTTCCCCTCCCCCTCCCCCTCTCCCTCTTTTACTCGCTCCATTTATCGCCCTATGATTCTTTGCTTCTGAACCGCATAGAAACGCTTGCTACGCAGGCTACATGGATACAGGAGTGCGTGACTTAAAAGTTGCTTTTTTATAAGGCTGATTCTACCTGATTTAATGACATATGTAGCAAAGATCTATCAAATAGGCCTATATATGCTGTGTTGAACACGCAAAACTTAGATATGATTCCTGAACTTAATATATGCCGATAGTAATGAATCCGGCCAGAATCGCCTCGAGTGACTGGAAATCCTAGAAATGCCATGGTCTGTGGTACGCCTTATCTTCAAAACGAGTTCAGTGACCCCCGAATTTTTTTAGGTTTTTAATCTAATTTTATCATTTTCTACTTGCAGTGAAAGTTTTAAAAAAATCTGTGCGTGGGAAATTTTGGGCGCGAACGTCCTCAAGGAGACGCTGTACTTTGAAGCAAGCTGTCATTTTAGTTCAACATCTCATTCTGTACGTTTTTCTTGTTTTTTCCTTTTTAGTCCACGAAAGCTGTGTATAATCGGATTCTTGATCTGCGGATTGCAACTCCTCAGATTATCATTAACTTTGCCACGTTCCTGGAAGAACATCGGTACTTTGAAGAAGCGTTTAAGGTCAGTTGATGGCACGATCACCGTCACTCTGGCTTGTTATACAGTGTATCCCTAGCAGTGATTTATTGAATCTTGTTGCACATGTTTTTGGCTAACGGTGTTCGGCTGTGTTATTTCGTCAGGTTTATGAGCGCGGAGTTTCTATGTTCAAATGGCCAAACGTGTTTGACATCTGGAACACCTACCTCACTAAGTTTATTCATAGATACGTAAGTTACAAAACTACATTTAGGGTTTTTATTGCATAGATAAATCGTGGTTTCTTTATTCACATTTACATTTGAACATTTCGTTTTATTTTGTCAGGGTGGCGGCAAACTTGAGCGAGCAAGAGATCTTTTTGAGCAAGTTCTCGAGGGCTGTCCGGCTAAATTTGCTAAATGTAAGATTGCTTAATCTTCATTTTTTTTACTGCTATGCACATTTAAGTTCCCCCCAGCTAGTTACCGAACAAGTAGGTGGTAGTAATAGTCTGTGAAAATCTGTCCATTTTTCAGCTTTTTATTTAATGTATGCCAAGCTTGAAGAGAATCACGGTCTTGCCCGACACGCTATGGCGGTATACGAGAGGTCTACAAAAGCCGTATTGCCTGAAGAGCAGTTTGAAGTACGTATTGTCTAGTCTTTGGTGGCACTTATTCTCTGTTTGTTTGTTTTTCCTTTTTATTTTAAAGCTAATTATACGGTATTAACCCTACGCGAGGGCTGTACCGAGCAATATTGGCCCTTGGTTTTGACAGTCCGCACTGAAAAAACCGGAAACCGATCATTTCTCCAAGCATATGGTCCGGAGAAAACTCGGTGAAGGGATTTGCCACACGACTTCATGGTTGAAAAAAGCTGGGAATATATAAGCGTCTTAAACGACTGATTCTCTCGGCTGTCTAAGTCGTGCAATAAATTATGTTATATACTTTGTCTAATAAGGTATTGCGTAGTTTAAAACAATCAAATATGTTGAATAGGAAAGTACATGTGCTCTTTGGACCTTTCGATACCGTCGTTATATTTTTCAGACAAATGTAAAGGACTAAACTGCCATTTAATGAGTAACTTTGTTTACCATGTGTTTATTTTTTATTCTAGGGAGACAACAACAACTTATATTGAAAAACTGATCTTCTTTTAATATGTACATTTGAATGGAACAAAAATTCAGTTATTTTATTCTACAGTAGAACCTCGTCTTACTTTTCACCTCGTTATTAGGGCCATGTTTTTTGTCCCGGGGAAACAGAACACTCTGATCCTACGGTCAAGATTCTTCCATACGGACCAACTTAATAAGATGTTTATTCTTTCATAGTTTGCTCTTCCTCTTTACTTCTTTTTCTCATCAAGTTTTTGGCACTTACAGAAATAAATATTGTTAGACAAAAATATCAATGATTTTGCTTTGAGTTTGCAACTTTTCAGCACTGCAAAACATTACCGGTCTAGATGCCGGTCCAGATGGGAAAATCTAGACCACGGTCAATCAAGTTGTTGAATTTGGTAGTTCCCAGTCCTTGTGAGACAGAACAATATAATAAATAAGCAATAGCCCCATTTGGGGCGAAAATATGCTCGGATATTTGTCCGCGGACATCATCTGTTCCGAGAAGCAAACAGTTTTCCGAGAGCGTGGCTCGAGGAAAACTGTGACCTTCGAGGAACAGGTAATGTCCTAAGACAAATATCCGAGCATATTTTCGCCGCAAATGTAGGCTAATGTATTTGTTATCCTTCAAATATTTTTGCAACGCGCGCAGTTTTGAAAATTGGGGTATATTACAATTATTCCGCAAGCGCGGGTTGGATATGAGATGATAGATTGCCAACGAGGCGCGTAGCTCCCAAAATATAGAAAACTAGACTACAATAAAAACAAAAAGGCCCAAAAAGTCACGCATACGTTCACCATTTTTGTAGATCATGGTATAATGGCTCATATACCATGATGGCTAAGCCAATGAAAACTCTCGAATTGCATTATCTAATGATCCAGTTTTTAATAATCTCGGATATTCCCCAGTTTTAGCTGGGGAATATTCGGTCACGTGACGTATTAAGACCAATCGCGCGCGAGCCAAAAAAATTGATGAATTATGAACATATTATTGGTCTTTTGGTGACCATATTACACGGGTTCCACTCGCTCACGCACATGAACTAACTCTAATATTTGAGAAATCAAATTTTAAAAATGGACTGTTTTTTAATCATTGTTGCCGTAAACCGTCACGTGATGTTATTAAAAAACGCCGTTTGTGGGGAAGAGCGTTGCGTGACGAGACTAAAAACAGCTGCGAGGGAGACTACAGCAGCAACAGAACAACCGAAATCCACTTGGTGCTTGTTTTTGGAATATGTGGTTGCTTTTAAGACAATATAGCAATAATAGCAACACTCGTATACATTGTTTTGCCTTCGTAGATGTTTAACTTGTACATCAAACAAGCCGCGGAGATTTTCGGTGTCACTCACACGCGTGAAATCTACGAGAAAGCCATTGAAGTGCTGCCAGACGAGCAAGCAAGGTGAGGAGTTAATCACTGATGAGAAAATAAAGCAATGAAATCTACCCTGTGAATGCGGAATCGAAACTGCTATTAAAAACATTTTAGCACTGTAAAAAGATATACATTTCTGTTTGCTTTTTATTGTTCAAATGTTGAGTAGTTTTGCCTAGAATGTGGGCAAGAAAGTTATTTTACTAAATGGTATGATATAATACACTGCTATGTATAATCTTCTTTTTGTTCTGTTCCAGAGAGATGTGTATAAGATTTGCTGATCTTGAGCGTAAACTGGGCGAGATTGACCGAGCGAGAGCTGTGTACATGCACGCTTCACAAATGGCTGATCCGCGGGTTTGTTCTTATCTTTTACGTTTTTCACGTACCTCCTTCTCTTTTAAAAAACTGGAAACTATCTTAAACAATGCAACTGGCAGTCCCCGCAGTAGTCCTTATTGGAATTGTCACGCAACGCGAGTACAAGTCTATTGCCAGATTCCATACGGTGGGGGCCTGGGTACAAGTCCGTGTATTATGGGATTAACAACACAAGACCCATAAATTCAGAAAGAGCACGCCGAGCTTTACAAAATCCTTAAGTTTCGTGTTAATTCGGCCAATATTGAACAAGATACAGTAATTCAAAAACTTCAAAATTTGCAAAGAAATGTATGGATTTCCGGACAAGTGTCCGGCAATCCATATATTTGTTACTAATTTTTCAAGTTTTTGAATGGCTGTATCTTGTTCGATATTGGCGACAACCCTGTTATATCTTGCCTTCTCCATCGCGGTTCTGTGACCAAGTTTCTCACTGCAATATTCCCGCGAGTAATATCGCTTTTCTCTCATTTTCAGACCACTCCAACATTCTGGAAAGAATGGCATGACTTTGAAGTTCGGCATGGAAACGAGGATACATTCCGGGAAATGTTGCGTATCAAGAGAAGCGTGCAAGCTCAGTTTAACACACAGGTGAGGAAGTTCTCTCATAAATCAAGGCTCGCTTACAAAAGCATCCCACAATCAATAACAGTTTTCTTTTTTTTTTGCCGCTTTGTAAAATCTGTTTGGTATACAATATGCAGTAGAACTGAAATTTGTTGTTTCGGTCGCCCCAAACTTTATGATTAAGATAAAATTATGAATAAGATAACTATTCAGTGATTGATATAACAATAGTAGTAATATATCTAGTTAGTTGTTTGACACATGTTTGTAGAGCTGTGCCGGTGGGGCAATTCTTGATTGAAAAGAGAGAACACAGCTCTAAAGTATCTTGCTGAATATCATTAATTTTACCGAATGTTACTGTTGCAGGTCAACTTTATGTCCGCACAAATGTTGGCAGCGGCTGCTAGCAAATCCACCGGAGCGGGTGAGTAACTTTACTGATGTGTCTCCGTGTTGTGATTCACACGTGGTCAACTTCCAACAGCACGATAAAGAATTTGTTCTCATTCCTCTGTAGTTTGATAATCAATTTTTTTACAAACTCGGACCCAGTTCCATGTGATGTGGTGTGAATGGCTGATAGAGGCAGCAGTCTTACTTATATATGTCTGCAAGTGAAGTATGATCCTCGCAGTAAATTTTCCAATTTAAGCAATTGGAAAGAAGAAGCCTGAAAAAAATCAGGGCTTCAACGGGATTCCAACCCATGACCTCCGCGATACCGGTGCGATGCTCTACCAACTGAGCTATGAAGCCACACATTGGGAGCAAGGTCAATTTAATGAGGTCATATCTCCCGCAAGGAGTGAAATGATGTAAAGTGTATATGAAATAATTCATATTTGAATTGCGGTTATGTTTACTTTGTCAAGGAACTGAAGAGCATGTCAGTGATGATATGCAGCGGCTTGAACAGCAGGCTCAAGCAGTGGCGACGAGTAAAGACGTTAGCGCCAAGTTAAAAGAGAAAGTTTTGTTTGTCAGGTAAGGAAACACTCAAATGTACTTCTATACACGTCCTTGAATGAATTACTTTGGCAAAGAATCTATCACCTTCATGATGCGACTGAGCATTGATCGCGTTTCTTTACTGGCCAGGGGTGAAACTAGTCACGGAGACACTGAAGATACAGAGCAAGTAGTGAACCCTGAGGAGATCGACATTGATGAGGACGAAGATGAAGACGATAATGAAGAGGGTACATAGTCTGCTTTATTTTGTAATCTCACCCTAAGAAATTGTTCCAACCCTATATTATCTTCTACGTTTGAAATGCAAATCAAACAAAGCAATCATCATAAGAGGAACCTTAAGCAATGACGACTTTGACGCCGGGGACGACGCCCAGTAAATAAATACCTCTTACTAACCGAGTTCGAGGTCCGTACCGTAAATTACCGACCGAGTTTTTTCCCCTTCGACTTATGGCCCAAGCGCGAAGCGCGGGGGCCATAAATCGTAGGGGAAAAAACGAGGATCCGTAACTTACAGTACGGACCGAGAAGACGAGGTTAGTAAGATATTTATTAAATCTCCATTGTGCGTCTGACGAGTTCGGGAACGATTTTTATCTGTGAGGAGCGGCTTCAAATTTCTGCAGCAGGTCGAAAGCAGAACGAGTCAATTTGAAATCGTGTTTTTAAGTCGTTACTACGTTTTAGCACACGATTTAGAGTAAAAGAAAGTTTTAAACCTTTACTTGCTAAATAAGTTAAGAAATTTTGGTGATAAATCACTAAACAGTTTGGCAACACAAATAACTTT
Source organism: Catalaphyllia jardinei (assembly GCA_022496165.2). Lineage (NCBI taxonomy): Eukaryota > Metazoa > Cnidaria > Anthozoa > Scleractinia > Caryophylliidae > Catalaphyllia > Catalaphyllia jardinei. Next base: position 40,171,482 of record CM042748.1, on the reverse strand, counting down.
AAATTTTAGCGGGCCGTGCGGGAGAGTACGGCCCGCTAAATTGACCAATCACAGCGCGCGTGCTAACTTAGAGATATAATAAATAAATTTATATTTTGCCTTCGAATTTTGTAAATATCTGAATCTGCTCAGATTGGTCTGAAAACGTGCTCAAGTTAAAGATCTAATGCCAGCGTAGACTGCGAGCAGTCTCACTTTTCCTCGAAAACCCTGGGGCAGAACGCAAAACAAGTAAGTGTGCGAGCGTGACTGTGAGCGTGACGTAAGAGCGAGCCGCCAGTAGCGCGGGCGTCGTTTGGTGACGTTTTCGTTGTCGCTGCCGTCGCGGTTTGCTTAAGCTACCTAATGGATGTCAAGAAAACACTGCGGTGGAAGTTTTATAGGGAGCATTTTTTTCGTCTCATTAATGGGGGATGCCACGACAGAACAGAGACATCAGTGTTACCTGGATAGTTTGTAGTAATATACAAAATATAGACGGCACACTGATCCCAACGGCGGATGTGACCAAAATGAATTTAAACGGACTAAAGGACTAAATTATTTTCTATATTTTGTATTTTAAAATTTCTACTGATCCAGGTCTTCTTAAGATCCAGCACCTCTAATCGGTTTGTTGCTGTGGTTTTTACAGTTTTTAATTCCACTTGTTGTAGTAATTTTGTTGAGCATTGTGGCTCTCTGTCTTTCACGGGGGTAAGGGAGGGAGGGGGGAGGCGCGGGGGCTGAGGTAAGTTTGATTCATTCACGAAGTAAGAAAAATCACGCCCGAGGATTGGGTGGGTGGGGGGTGGGTGAGTACGCACCACTTAGCGGTTGTTACACGAGAGGAAGCGTTATAGCGGGGTAACCAAGCTGAACAATGGGATATACACCACGCAAAACAGTCCACAGACTTGCGCGTGAGCAGCTACATTTAATAAAGCAAAGCTTTGAAGGTCAAAGTTTCCCTATCTTGACCAATAGGTGTCGTGTTTGTCTTATCAACCATTTGTATCATCTTGTCGTTTCTACTAACTGCGAGCGATAGGTCGAAATATTCGTCGTAGCGGGATAAACTGTGCGTTGGGACTAGATTAGATTAGATTATAGATTTTTAGAGCGCCATATCCTAAAAGCTCTATGGCGCTTTACAATTTTGAAAATAAATAATCAAACTAATCTATATAATTTAATAATATAATATAATAAAATAATAATAATCAAAAAGGAAAGTTACAAAAAACGATAAAAAGCTTGTCTAAAAAGAAGGGTCTTGAGGCTCCTTTTGAATGTGTCTAGTGCAGTCCCAGGCTGCCTCATCTGAATGGGCAGAGCATTCCACAGTCGCGGGGCAGCAACTGCGAAAGCTCTGTCGCCATAGGTCTTCTGATTAGACCTAGGTACATGAAGAAGAGACAGAGAGGCAGACCTGAGACTACGACTAGGACCGTCAAAATCTATTCGTTATAGCGAGGATTTCGTTATAGCGGGGATTTCGTTATAGCGGGGTTTGTTTCCATATATTTTACTGCAATTCTGCCGGGCCGGGCTTTCAAATGTTGTTCTCTTTTACGGGGTCTTTGTTACAGCGGGGTTCGTTATAGCGGGGTGCCACTGTAAAAAGGATTTGATGCTTACACTTGACATGGGTGGCGTTCAATGCTTGTTGTTTATTTTCATTTACTGTCTCTCCTCAGAAGTTCAAGTTGAGCAGCAATCGGTCCCAAGCAAGGTTAGTACTCGCAACTGAGTTATCATGGAATTGTTTATCAATGTTAGTCTATTAGATTGACGTTTTAAAAATATCTCATAACATGAGCTGAGAGATTTTGCTGATGCGTTCTAGTTGTATAACGCTTTTCGGGTGTTATACCATGGAATATTCTACGAGTCACGCATTTTCTCGTTTAACACTCGAACCAATTACAGTGGCCATCACAATCAGTGCACAGTGCATGATGGCAATGTTGAGTGTTATGTCGTCGAATTCAGTAAAAACCCGGGTATGTAGTCTGCTGGCAGCTGGGTCACTAGGACGAGCGTTGAGTCATCGCGAACGCAAAAGGGTGGTATGGCGTTGGCCGGGTAGAGAAGAAGGCGAGGCAAGGGTGGTATGGCG